>JAIPMN010008736.1:5470-19932 GCA_020650975.1 Apostichopus californicus | reverse complement strand
CCTACTCAAAATTGAGATGTGACCAGAAAATGCACCTAAATATATCCAAAAACATGGACTCAACTGACAACAACAGGTCAACCAAGTTCACACAAATAAACTGCTAACAACTTTCACAAGATTCAGAGCACCATTTTTGCATGATTTCTGAAAATCGCAAAAAAGCGATATAAAGTTGGTAAAAATGCTAGAAATAAATGCGAAGACATACAGCTGTTTGTTTACAAAGAACTTTCACTATTTTATGATTTTACTTTAAACCTGTTACACTCAATGACACCAATAAAGTTGTTCTCCATATAAAAGAAACATACAACACAGATTTATCTTGATCAAGAAACAGAGAAACCAAACATTGAGTAGAAATTTGTTGTTACTTTAATAGACAACATTTACATTGTTTTCACAAACAGACAACTAAAAGATCAAGTGTACACAATTCTCTCTGGTGCAGCAGAACACAAAAATCCATATCTCTAACCCTGTCCTTAAGCTTTGATAAAACATGCACACTCGTGCTCAAATCTGAGATTGAGGAGGGAAAGGAATAAATATATTTCAGAGCAAGTTAATTTGTCTTTGATTTTCCTTGAAATGGGCACAGTGCCCCACCACTCAATTTTCAACATTCAAAAGCACATCCAGGAAATTTTCAAAGATGTTTTTTATTATCTAAGGTGAGAGAAATCAGGTACAGAAATAGAATCAATTCTTGAGAACATAGACAAATCCAGACCTGTAGATCTTTGCATTTCATGCAGTTACATTAGTAGCAATTTCTGATACAAATATCACTGGAGACAATTTTTAGCCTCAATTTTTTTTTTATGTCAAGTTGATTGATCAACTAAGTTTGAGAGCAACTACCACAAATTTAGTAAAGGGGCATGGCACTTGTTGCCGTTGGTAACAACGTTTTTTAAGGGCATTAAAGCAGGTAGTATGGGTTCAATTAGCTAGTACAAGCCCTGATGCACAACACAGATGAACCGAATGTACAGTCACAAGTGTACCAAATGTCTTCAAAAACACCGTTTTTCAAAAGAATAACAAATTTTATGCAACGAAATTTACGTTGGTCTTGCAGTACTACTGCAACAGAAGCCAGTTGGCCATTTTGTGTACATTTCGCAGGTCATCATCAAATTTAGTGAAGCTTGCCAGATGTCAAGTCTGTGAAACCATCGAGAAACATTTAAAATAGAACAAAGCCCAAAACAGTTTCCTTGAAATTCATACCAATAACCCCCCGCCCCCCCCCCCCACCTGATAAATGTCTCCCAAAGCAAACATAAATGCCACACATACATCATAACGTGTCTGTATGCAGAGACAGAGTGCTTTTTAAAATTTCTTTCTGAAAGTAAGTTTTCAACGCATGTTCGAATTAACTAATCCGAGATCAACCTGTTGCCTTGGCAACTACAAGGTTGCTGCACCCTCTTAGCTGTCACATCTCACCTTGGATGGGTCAAAATCTGGATCATTCTCTTCATCCTCATCATCTTCTCCTTCACCCTCTTCTTCTTCGCCTTCCTCTTCATACTGGGATGGAGACGGAAAAAGAAAAAGGAAAAATAGAGATTTAGATTCATTTAGAAATTAAAGCGACAACTTCTACGTTTTCCAATTTCATAAATTTTAACGGTCACGATAATGCTGTAAGGATCCATGACCTTATCTGCGTGATATCCTAATAGTGGAATCTCCAAATCTCATGTGAATAAATTGTATTACCGATATTCGCTTAAATTATTAGACAATCGGCTAGATTATTTGGGAATCGGTAAAGAAACGGAAATCATTAAAATTTCTGAACAACACCCATTCTTTGATATCTTGAATGTCAGCTGATAATTCAAAACTGATCTGATTGATAACCTGTACATCTCTTATCAATGTTTACAGTATAATTACATTACAGTACTCTTCAATATGGAGTTCATGTGAAACTAACTGCTTAGTCTATTTCAGTACATGCCTCTGTATTGAAACATCGAATAAAGAAAAAAAGAATGAAATCAACGTACCTCATCGTCATCTTCGATGGCCTCCCCTGTAAAGTACAACACTGCCCTCGGTACTATTCTTTCCCGAATCATGTGACCAATTTCAAAGTCTGCACTCAACAGTGCTTCGGTTTCATCATCCTGCAAAAAAGATAAATATCCATCAGTCAAAGTAATATTAATATTTAAGTTACTGAACATGTTACGTTTAGTAGATTAACTAAAGGACTCCTTCACGCTGTCATTCAATGCATCCACCCTGACACCAACTGCTCCCTCTCTGACACCTAGTCCACTCTCTGGCAACTAGTCTACTCTCTGACACCTAGTCCACTCTCTGGCACCTAGTTTACCCTCTCTGGCACCTAGTTTACTCTCTGACACCTAGTTTACCCTCTCTGGCACCTATTCCACTCTCTGACACCTAGTCCACTCTCCGGCACCAAGTTTACCCTCTCTGGCACCTAGTTTACCCTCTCTGGCACGTAGTCCACTCTCTGGCACCTAGTTTACCCTCTCTAACACCTAGTCCACTCTCTGGCACCTAGTTAACCCTCTCTGGCACCTAGTTCACTCTCTGACACCTAGTCCAAACTCTAACACCTAGTGCACCCTCTCTAACACCTAGTGTACCTTCTCTGACACCTAGTCCACTCTCTGACACCTAGTACACCCTCTCTGACACCTAGTCCACTCTCTGGCACCTAGTTTACCCTCTCTAACACCTAGTCCACTCTCTGGCACCTAGATTACCCTCTCTGGCACCTAGTTCACTCTCTGACACCTAGTCCAAACTCTAACACCTAGTGCACCCTCTCTAACACCTAGTGTACCTTCTCTGACACCTAGTCCACTCTCTGACACCTAGTACACCCTCTCTGACACCTAGTCCACTCTCTGACACCTAGTGTACCCTCTCTAACACCTAGTCCACTCTCTAACACCTAGTCCACTCTCTGACACCTAGTGCTCCCTCTCTCCAAATTCCAAAGGCAGCTATAATACATTGCGACAATTGCATGTTTTTGTTGTTGTTCGAAACTAAAATCGAGATGTTATCATAAATATAATATTCTTTGCAGTTATTTACAATTTTGGGAGTCATTTAGTAGGGGTTGTAACTTTAGTAGGAGTTGTAACTTTTATTCTCCCTGCATACAGTAACAAGCAGTCCTGGGCACCCAGCTCATAGGGTTTTACGAGCCCTGAGAGACATACAGTAGACAATCTCTAATACTACGAGCCAAGCCCCAGACCAGTATCTTCAAGGAGTGCGGAGCCACAACTCACCAGACCCCAACCCCCTCAGAATGGATGCTCAGAATGGATGAAAGTTTAACTTGGACCAAGGGGTTATCTTTTAGAAATAACTTAATCCATCTCTGTTGGCAATCTCTGAAAACTGAAGCTAAATGTTCCAACCCATCAGAACATTTTCATGCCTCTGTTGGGTCACACCCCATAGCTCACCCAATAGCTTGCAGACCAGAACTCTCATACACCTTAACAGTTGTACAACAGACTATAAAATAACGATGCTTTCACAATGGGACAAAACTCACCAGATCGGCCTCGTCTTCAGGAATTTCTGGTGGCTTGAAGAAATTGAAGAAGGAGTCGTTGGTGACGGTCTTGGTGACTTGCCTGGTCGTACCTCTACCTTTGTGCTTCTGTTTCTTCTTGACAATTTTCACGGTTACATCTTTGCCTTTCTTCCAATCTATTTTACATCTAAATAAAAATCAAAATCAAACAAAAATGTTTTGCAAACTGCTTATCCACTAAAGAGCCTGTGTAAGAGAATGTGTAAAAGCAAGAGGGTCTGACATTTTGATCCTAGCAGGATCTTCTTAAGAGACTGAGGGATTTCAGCCTCTGAAGATCCTGAGCCCTAGGATCGAAACATCAGGCCCTCTTACTTTTACACACTATTTTAAATCTGTCAAAATTACCAGAAAGAGAACAAATTAAAGGAATTATCCTAAAAATATAATGCAGAGAATAAACTAGTCTGGGAAATATTTTGGACTGGACTGTTTTGAAGTTTCTGAATTTCCTTTTATCTATAAATTACTAAGAATCCTGTGCAAAAAAAAACATCTTTGCACATTTATGGCAAATGGCCCAAATACACAAAAAATTTTGTCCTGAAGTGATGTATGTCTTGTCTGCATTTCGGTCCAAGCGATGACCACCCATCCTATCAACCAAAATCTTTGAAAAATGATTTATAACACACATCAGTACTTATGTGACAAAACTGGCTACTTAAACTTACCCTTTTGCTCCAACAATTTCTGGTCCTTCAAAGCTAAACGGGTCTCCCTCGTCTGGTTCTGATTTCATCTCGTACCTCTTTGTTAAAACTTTGTTGTTGAAAAACTCGTTTGGTGTGAAGTAAAAATCCAATGTGAATCCCTGCAGAAGAAGAGAAGTCAGAGACAAGTTGTCTTTAGAAGGCTGTTTAGTTTCGAGTAGATTTGAAAATGGTCCACTTTAAATGGTGTATGAATCTTGTGATTATGGTTTTATTTCTCAAGTATTATACAATAATATATCATAACTTTGTGATGGTAAGGGCAGGGATGAGCCTGGGGTTAAAAAAAATCATGGAACTTTGCATAAATTGCCGTATAGGCTCCAGTTTGCGTATGCTACAGTGTGTTAGGATAAAAGTTTTTGTCCCCGAGGTAGAAAAGAAATCACGGATATTCCGACGAATTCGCGGAAAAAGCTGTAAGGGGACAAATGATCTTCTAACGGTCAAAAGAGAAAGACAATCTCTGCTCTGTGGTTTAGTGTCAACCACGTAATTTTCAACGCCCAGATGCTTAATCAGTTTGCCAGAATAACACATACTTGTAAAGGTTTCAAGTCAGAACAGTCAAAGGAAGGAAAAATGTCCACAACTTTGGGAATGTTTTGCATTTCTACTGTTTAATTCTAGTAAATAGGTGACATCATTTATGAATAGCCCTCAGGATACAAAATACATGTGTTCTTCTTTCCCTGTATAAAGTTTGACCATTTTCGTCGAGGCATTGTGGAATAAAAGTGCCTTTGATAAAGTGGTTACACATTGACTTTCAAATCCACTTGCTACAGTGTCCTTCTGTGCAGCTACATATGTTCATACAACAGTATACACCACGCATCAGATTACTACCAGATGGAGGCGAACTGCACTACGGAAAAAGCAATTCAAAGAACAGAAGAAAGAGGTAGATATTTGAGCCTTCTGGTTACTACTTTCAAAAGCACCGATTACGAAACTCACCATCTCTGATCCCTCTTGGAAGATCACTTTGATATCGTCCAGATGTTTTAAGATTGGCTCATCGTGATCTTGTATCATCTCTGCGAGTATGTCCACATTCTTGAATATCGTCAACCAAAACTCTGGTATACCATTCTTGTTATCTTTGGAGGGGGAGGAAAAAGAGGGGTATGGATCAAACAAGCCTCGAAAGTCTGAACTAGACTGACACTGACACCAGTGCTCTGTACTGTATAATGGCTAAGCAGCAGCACTAGGAGAAGTTAAAACCAGGATTGAACCTGTGCTGACATTTATACCGCTAGATTGGTTCGCCAGTCATGATACATATAAGCCGCCATTATGGTAATGTCGTCAGAGTCTTAGGGTGGTAGATTATAATTCGATGCTTTAGCTTGATATGAACACAGTTTTTCAAAAATTTTAAAGACTTTTTATGACAATTTTGGTGGATGGACTAGTCCCAGAGCAGCTTGAAATTTGTCGAAATTAAGAAACTTTACGTTCAAGGACAACCAAACAATCAAATGAAACATATTCACTTCTTGTAAACAATGGGAGCCCAACCTTAATGACCAGATAAATTTGTGCCAACATTTTAATCATATTGTTATTGTTAAATAACAAAGCACACTAAATTCAGTTGTACAAAAACTGCTACACATGTATACATCTTTGCAATTGTGAAGCAATTTTTGGCATTGGCAAATAATGGTCTCAATTGGTGATGATCCCACAAAGCAACAGCACAACATCCCAACATCAAATTTCAAACAGATAGAAGGGTGAGGAAGGGTGGGGAAGGGTGAGGGTGAGGGTGAGGAAGGGACATGTTGGAAGGAGAAATGTCAAACACTGGATCAAACAGACATAGAAACCAAACAGAGAAGATCTGTCAAATCATGGGTAATCATGGGTACATTACTCATACATAACTCCTTACTTATACATTACTGCATACATTACATAGTCATGCGTACATTACTCTAAAGTAAATATAATGAGGACAGGAATACTCAAGCAAATATACCGAACAAGGGAAAGATGTGCAAATGAGCAAAACAACCAAAACAAAAAAACAAACAAAAACAGCACTGTTTATGCAAATGCCCAAGGGAGTTGACCAATTAGAAACATCGATGGTAGCCTAAGGGAGTTGACCAATTAGAAACATCAATAGGTAGCATAATGGAATTGTCTAAGGGAGTTGACCAATTAGAAACATCAATAGGTAGCCTAAGGGACTTGACCCATTAGGAAACATCAACTGGCAAAGGGGAAAACCAGTCAAATGTGACATTGAAACAGTTACATTTAAGGGTACTAAATAGAATTCCAGAAGCAGTGACATTCCAGTTCCTGCTTAACATTATTACATATGGACCCAATCCGGACTATGAAGTAGCAGAATATTGCCATATCACTGCACATGCAGAGAGCGATATTAAGTAACATTCAAAACCATAACTTACCGTTGTCTACGAAGGTAATCTTACTCTTCACTTCCTCCTACGTATTGAAATATTGAAACAAGAATTAACGGTTAAATCATGTGAAAACTGAAATACATCTTTTAACCATGGTAAATAAACCTGCTCTCTAGTGATTGCAAATATCACAGACTTTCTATTGGCACCATTTCCATAAAGAAAATCTGCAGCAGCTGTAGCAAAATCCAACTCAGCTACTGTAGGATAAAACAAAATTGAACAATAAGGGTTATCATTGTCTACTAGTGTTTACATGGTTCAAAAAATCGGGAACTACCACTACTAGTTTCTGTTATGCAGGCACAGGGTTCGCATTAGTAGCGCGATTTGCGCAATTTGATCGCGTTTGGAATAAAAGTTAAGTAAAAAGCCACTTGGGATTATTATTTTTATAGTTATCCCGTCTATAATCCATAAGTAACATCTCGTAAAATTCCTTGTCAGTCTTATCTTCTATGAAATAAAGGAATGAATAAATAATAATTGTGAGAATTCCTTCAATTTCTTTCACATGGTAGCCTAACACCAAACTAAGTCAATGGGGAAATCTAGCCTAACCATCTGTTCATTCGCTGAAATTATGACGCAGTTATAAGGTATCCATGGAATACCTTCATTATTGCTGTTATCTTCGAACACATGGTTGCCTAACACCACACTAAGTCAATGGGAAAATCTTGCTTAACCATCGGTTTGCGTAGGATTCAGGTAATAAATTAGGAACCGGGTAGTATCGCGTCGGGCGGGTACCCGGATACCCCATGCAAACACTAGTGTCTACAGTGTGATGTTATGGAGCACAATAATGATGTCCTACAGTCTGGCTGTGTCATGATGCTGCAGCCCCCTAGTATCCTACATTCGACAACGTGACTTCCCTAATTTACGCCTTTCCATAAGACCTCTGCAAAGAGCATGCATCAATTTAGCAGAGACTTACATCTTTCTGATCAAGGCATGTAATAATCACACCTGATTGGATACCCAAAAATCTATGAAAGATTCCAATGTCGAAATGATTTATTAACTACTTCTAATGCTTTCTTCCTGTTACAATTTTGGTCAAGTAAAGTGAACTCATTTTATTGTACCTTATCTTAGATTACAGCGGCCAGTCCGGCATTTAATGCTTACTCTTTCAAAACCTGCTCTGAAATGAGCTGCTCTTCGAGCAGGGGTTCCCTAACTGGGGTGGGTGCATGAACCCACAGGGGGTGCGTGAGTCCATCCCAGGGGGTTCGCGAGACATTTCTGAAAGTCAAAACTATTGGGTACTTTTTGTTGAACTAAAATCTGATATATCATATAATTAAGTAATGTACAAAAGTCGTACCTATCGACAAACTCTTTTCGCGTTCCATACGCATATGTTGCCAAAGTAGTACCGAACGGTGCATGTGATAAATAACTGAATTATGAAACAGAAACAGACACTTGATCTTTTACGAAGCACTGTTGTGCGTATTATAGTATAATAATAATGACTCAGATCGTGTCTCAAAAAGTTGGAGGTTCCTGGACAACTCTGACATCCACAGGGGGTTCGTGGGGGGCATAAATTTAGGGAAACCCTGTCTTAGAGACTGATTCTTTTTAACCAGCTGTTTCTTATTGTGGGCCAGTCTTTAAGGTAAGTACAATACTTGCTGTACTTACAGCAAGAGCTTTCACCTCTTTTCCTTCGCCATCTCCATCTTCGTCCTCATCATCGCTGCTCTCCCACTCACAATCTGAATCTGTTGGTTCTACTGACCCGGTTACAACATCTTTTCTCTGTCGACAACAGAACAATAGAACATACTTTTGACTTATTTAGAAGGCGATGATGTACAAGCTACTTTAATAAACTGATTATGACACGACATAAATGAAAACATTAATTTGCTGGTAACCCAACAAAATGTTTTAATAAACCATTTTGTACAGCAATAAGTTATGTAATATAATGCCATGATCTTGTGAATATTCATTACATGATGCATATTAATATGATATGCATATTAAATTAGGTTATATTGTGTGATTCCTCAGTGCTAAGGTCTTATAGCTGTATTTTCAAGCAGTCTTGTGTTTAGATCTTTAAGTCTTTTTAATAATATTCATCTATGCTCCAAACCATCAACTATTGCTTTGTGTCCTTGGAACAGAGTCACATTCGATTCCTTTCGCACTCCCATCACTGCCACTTCTGAGGTTTTATTAAAAGAAATTGATTTTCATCCTTAGTTAAACTGGTTACAAATTAGCTCTGCATCTTCTGATAAGCGCCTTTGGCAGAGGTCTCGACAGCTCAGTTGGAAGGTTAGAGGATTCAAGTTGATTGGTCTACTACTTCAACTTAAAAACATCTTTATAGCAGCCTTTAAGCAATACTCTGTCACTATCAGTTCTATCCCAAAACCAGCTTAAACATTCTTTCTGCCACATTCTCATGTCACCCTCCATCAGAATAAGACAACACCTCCGAGTCACTCCTCATGTGCCCATTTTTATTTTAAATTTCTGAAGGAAATCTTAACTTGTTTAGAGCTTGTTTTGGGAACTCACCTTGTCATAGCATTCCTCATACAGTTTGAGCTTCTGTTTTGTGAACTCACCTTGTCACAGCATTCCTCATACAGTTTGAGCTTCTGTTTTGTGAACGCACCCTTGTCATAGCATTCCTCATACAGTTTGAGCTTCTGTTGTGACCTCACCCTTGTCATAGCATTCCTCACACAGTTTGAGCATATGTTGTGAACACACCTTGTCATAGCATTCCTCATTAAGTTTGGCATATGTTTTGTGAACTCACCTTGTCATAGCATTCCTCATACAGTTTGAGCTTCTGTTGTGAACTCACCCTTGTCATAGCATTCCTCACACAGTTTGAGCATATGTTGTGAACACACCTTGTCATAGCATTCCTCATACAGTTTGGCATGTTTTGTGAACTCAACTTGTCATAGCATTCCTCATACAGTTTGAGTTCTGTTTTGTGAACTCACCTTGTCACAGCATTCCTCATACAGTTTGAGTTCTGTTTTGTGAACACACCTTGTCATAGCATTCCTCATACAGTTTGAGCTTGTTGTGAACTTACCTTGTCATAGCATTCCTCGTACAGTTTGGCATATTTGCACTCCAGCTGATGCACCTCTTCGTAAAATTTGGCTTCCAATTGTATCTGTTTGACTTGATAGTTTTTCAGCGCCTTAATTCTTCTTTTAACTGCAGGTGGCAAGCTTGCAAGAGAAAAACGACAAAACCAATTATGTCTGAAGTGGAAGTTTTGCTGCTAAATATTAAAAATATTAATTATACCCACCAGCTCCTGCCAGCATTAATTACTAATCTGAACATAGCAAAGGAAATAATCCTCAGATCATTATTATTTCAAGATCACAAAGGTTCAAATGTTTATAATTTTGCATCAGTTTTACATTGTGCATTTACTTCACAGAAATATCTACACAGAGAGTAGTGCATAACTTTGCATAGCTTTATATTATTTCTTCCAAGTTTATGAACTTTCCTTTTTCAACAAGCAAGTACCGAAAATTTATCGCTCCGGGAATAATATCGGGTTTTGTGCAACAAAATATTATGAAAAGATGCAACACACTCCGATATCTCTGTAACTACGTGGCCATTTCGTAAAAAGCACTTTGCTAATTGAAACTAGAAGTTTTATCGAATACAGAAACAGCTATGGTGTCACTTTATGCCAAATTTACATACCAAACTGTTTTAATTTAAATGCAAATAGACATTGATGACTCACAAATCGATATATCCCGACCTCTGTCCAACAAGGCTGTCTAATCTGTCCTGCAACGCGGCTAACACTTGTGGATTCTGTAAAACTTGTTTTTTGAGATCTAATGTAGCCTTTTCCTTTTCATCTTTGATATCGACTGTGTCCATCTCCTCGCTGTTAGCATCTCCTTGAGCCCCTGCTTCTAAGTCAATAACTGCATCAGATGAGGCATTTTCCGCCCTGTTTGTAGACGCGGACAAATTGAACATTAACTAGGTTTAGAAGGATTGAGAACACATTTTTTTTTAACATGAAGTGATGATAACATTTATGAACAAATTTACAAAGCAAAATAAAACAAAACTGTTAGCAAACTGCTCATACACTAAAGAGCCTGTGTAAGTAAGAGAATGTGTAAAAGTAAGAAGGCCTGACGTTTCGATCCTAGCAGGATCTTTTTCAGAGGCTGAATGACAATTACAGTAACAGAAGGGACAAAAACACGAACAGACAGGTGAATGAGCAGGGTGAACACAAAGAGAAATATGTAAGAGGATTAGTAGACAAGGGAAGTAGAGAAGAAATAAACCAAAAGGGGGACGAGGAGAGGTTTACAAATCATCAGCTGCGTGAATTCTTAAACCATACCACCTTTTAAGTACAGGTGACTGCAGGCTATGCAACAATATCGACACTGACTTGCACATTTTTGGTTTGAATTTGTCATACTTATGACATGTGTGCAAAGATGTATCCTGTCAATGTTTCCAACGATATGAATTATTACTTTGCTCAGTTATTTTCAGTATTTCATTTCTCATAAATACTGTAACAGTTTGCTCCAGTGTACGACACTGGTAAACATACTTCTTGCAAACTCAGCTATGGACGATGATATCAAACCTACCCAACATTCTTCTGCGTATCAGCCATTGTCTGCGGTTTGCACCTTGCACTGCTCTGGTTTTATTTATTCTGTTGGGAGATGAAAAGAAGGAAACTTTTGTTTTGCTTTGAAAATGAATACATGTAGCCTAGGCCTACATCAAAAGCCAGTATATTCACACGACGTGATGTATCAAATTTGGGAAATACTTCATGGCAAGTTGATTGAGCTACAATTTACTTTTCTTTTTGACAACTTAGATTCCTTATTTTACACTGCCAGGCAAAACTATGGGTCGCAACCACAAAATACGTCTCCAAGATCAAGTCAGGTAGCCTAGGTAGTGAGGAAAAAATTTGATTGGTAAACAATGTTAGGATCTGAAAGAAAACTTCCTTTCTGTAATGCAGTGGTTTGTATCCCAAGTTTTGATGCATGTGTGCTGTCATTTTGTACTATCTTTCAAACAATGTGCAATCAGTTAATCTACAATCCTCAGGGAGTCAGGGAATATTATTGTGACAATGAAACACCTCAGAAATTTCTGGATGCTGGGTAGACTTGAGAAATCATGATATAAGTTGGCAACGTAGATGCTTGCATCAGATTTAGATTGAAACTTTCAAGAAACTTGTTGAGATCATCAGCATCACCTATCATCAGCATGGGGGTCTAAAGTTAACTTTGGTCATTCGCTAGGTTACACAGTACGTTTTAGTTTTTTAGAAGGATTGTATGCATTTCTTCCACAACCGATTTTTCATATAAACCACAAAGCAATTGCAGGGCTATCTTACTGCATTGGTGAAAGTATTTGCGAGAAAGTGATTGCGAAATAGCCTATGCTTAGCCAATGTATATGTAGTGTAAGTGTAACTGTAAGCCGTTAGGATTTGGGACTAGGCCTAGCCTATACCTCATCAATCACACACACGTTTACTCACATCGGTATCTTTAAGTTTAAGTAGACCTAGGATTAAGCCTATATTTTGTATTGTGACACACACATGGCTGACAAGTAGTAACCAGTTTTTCGGCTAAGCCAACTATTCCATGCTTAGGCATAACTGACTGCGAGGTTTGGCCTAGCGTTACAAATGAGTACGCGAGATGTAAAACAGTTTTTTTTTGTCTCCGTCATCGGTACTGCGACGATCATGCACAGAAAGTAACTTAGTATTAGTACTTACACCGGTACGGAACGTTGTCAAGTACGGGCGGTTAATGAAGATATGAGAACATAAACACTTAGTGTGTTGTCACGTAATAAATCGTAAATGTTGTGCACCTAAAATCTTCAAAGAATGATAATTACCTCTTCAATCTCATGCACATGTATTACAGGCCAGAAACACGGGTTACGTACGTACGTTGTGTTACTGTATTATTTCAGGCATTGGAGACCGTAATCGCATGTTCCAGCTGCAGCACTACATGTGTGTATTGCATGCAACAGTGGAGAAACAACAAGAGCGGGCGCACGGCTTTTAAAAGTCTAGGTAAAGATGTATTTGAAACTGCTCGTGATTGGTCAATATGGTCACAAAGCAGTTTAGTTGGCCAATCATCATTGATTTGACATCAGCTGCTATGACGAAATTTCGCGGGCCGGTTTCCCGCAATTTTTGTGTGCTAAAGAATCCAACATGTTTTTATCTGCCTGGTAACGAAATCACTGTAAATAATTTTTCTATGATCTATTACCATATCCCAAGGTAAAACAATGAATGAATAATAAAGAAAGATGGCAAAGATTTAAATAAATGGACAACTAGGATAATTCATTGTTGATGGTTTCTGCTATAGGCCTACTGTATGAGTCCTAAGATGGTCACGTTGTAGGCCTAGCCTATATTTTGTCAGTGAAGTTATTTTACCCGGGTCATTGGATCGAAATAAAGCAAATGTACACAGAGAGAGTGACCCCAAAAGGTCACCTATCTCGTTTCTCGCCAATCATTTGGGATTTGTTTACAATATATCAATACGTGTACATTGACGTCACATTGGGATTTTTAATATTCGACCGATAGGCCTACAAATATTTCCACATAAATTAGCTCGTGCACCGTTGATATCGCTATGGTTATGCGCTGACTTTTCAGTTGTAATAATCACTTTGATGTTGAATGATAAATTCTCGACTACGTTCATAGTATTGATTTGATATGATTCAAAATATACTAGCTACTGCTGTACCTGCACTCGCTGATATATTCATCACTGTAATTTAAAGGGTATGTAGGCCTAAACAATGCTCCTTAACCAATATTTATTTTTAAGTTGATGACGTCATGCATTACAGGCCTAATTATATCAATTCTTATTAATATTACTGTTATTTTATCTCCCTAGATCGATAAGTTTGTAGTAAGTGAAGGGGCCATTTTGAATTAACCCGCCCTGAGTTTTTATTGATATTTCGAGAGTATCTTAATTACAGTGAAAAGAAGCAACTCTTGTACCAACAAACTATACTTCAAGAACTATATATCTTAAAACAATGAAAAAACGGTATTAGCCTTTGTAGTTTTATAACCAACAAAATATGGGATATTTTTTTATATACACCCAATGATTTGCCGAGTGCCTTGAAGTGACGGAGTGAGTTAAGACAATAAACTTTGTATAGTCATTCGGCCGGTACAATATAACAATTTTATCACTATTTTATCTCTAGATTTCTATAAAAAAAAATCTAATGTCTTTCAACATATTCGATTTGTTCCTTCAATAATTTTGAACTTCTATGTTCATATATCCTTTTTTTTCCCCTTTTTGGTTTTCCGGAAGGAAAAAAAATATGGAGGCGCTTATATTATACCGACCTTGCAAAATTGTGAGGGGGACTGCGGATTGCAAAGTCGGCAACGACTATTACGCGGATCGCAAAGTCGGTAATTACTACTACCGATACATTCGTCCAACACGGCAACATACAGAAACGCTGTATATTCATTTAACATTTTCCTATATGGTTGCTTCAGCACGGCCAGACAAGGGTCCAGAATGTATATCTGGCCCACCCCCACCCCCCCCCCCGTCCCTGCTCAGGTAAATC
>JAIPMN010008730.1:0-11096 GCA_020650975.1 Apostichopus californicus | reverse complement strand
AATATGGAATTGTAACATGCTGATATCGAATTGTAACATGTTGATATCGAATTGGACACTTCACTTTCTTTTTCGACATTTATGGAACGTTTGGCTCTCCGTAATTTACGGTGACTACATGATACTCAATCATAATATTATCGAGAACACCTCATTAACATGACAATTGTTTGCAGCTGGCCTGACTCTAGTGAAGAGGGATCAGAATGTTTATTCAGCTCATTGAAGTAATGGAAGAATTGTCTGAAAGTCAACAACGTCACTTTCACTTGAATCAGGGAGCTTCGAGAGTTTAGAAACAGTTATACGCAACAGAAAAGGATGAGGGAGACCGGTGATATTCGACCTTCATGATAACAATTTCGTCATGAATTCGTCAAAGAAGCCCTTTGGTAACCGAGAGTGAGGTTAATCTTGACAGAGAAGCCATGGAATAGATATTCATAACGTATAAGGTGAGTTTCATCACTCAGTGCACGCGAAATTGACTTTCTGTCAGTGCTAACGTCTTGTTTAGAATAAACAAAACCGTTTCAGTCATATAAAATTGCAGTGCAGTCTGTTATTTTTATCATCTTGAACAATCAGTGCGGTACATATAGTTTAGATAATTAATAAACATAATTTTGGACAAAAATAAAAAAGTTATGTATCTTGCCTATATAACTGTAATGAATGTCTGAATTTTATATAAATATATGGATGATGTCCTTATTTGTAAAGACCTGAGACTGCACGTATGGTATAGACGTACCCTAGTACAATATAGGACATGAAGAATGTCCCCATTATATAGATATGAAGGATGTCCTTATTTTGAGTGTCTCCACCTATAGTGTAGTCGTGACATGAAGAAAGTCCTCATAATAAAGTTATGGATGATGTCCTTATTTGTATTGGTATAGGCGTACCTACTGTATATAGTATCGTATATGGGACATGAAGAATGTCCTCATTATAAGATTTGGATGATGTCCTTGTTTTGTATAAAGACACTGCGTGCCTGAACGTATGGTAAAGAAGTATACATAATATAATATAAGACATGAAGCATGTCCTCATTTTATATATATGGATGATATCCTTATTTGTAAAAACATAGATAGAGTCTATGCACGTATGGTATAAACGTACCAAGTATCATAAAAGACATGAATAATGTCCCCATTATAGAGATATGGATGATGTCCTTATTTTGAGTGTCTCCACCTATGGTGTAGTCGTCACTACAATTAGTATACTTGTACAGGACATCAACAAATGCTCATATATATTGGACATAAATGTTCTTTGAATGTGTCTCCATTGTCCATAAATATGAATGGTGTCCTGCTTATCTAATGCATCCCTCTCACGGAAAAGCAATTTACGGTTGAAACGAAATAATAGGCCTATATATATATTTTTTTTCAAAGTCAACACAAATCTTATAAGCAAAGTCATCATTTGACATAACTTTAGCACAGGTGCAATGGCGGTACTGCCTATACAGCTATACGTACATAATAGTAATTCCTTTCTATAGCCTATATTTGAAGAAGGAGCTGCTATTTAAATAACAACTCATGTTGGGTTCGATTAAGCACAAAGGTGATTGCAACATTTGACAATTTAACGTGACAGTTTGCCGTCGGTCAGATAGTAAATACGTTTTGTTCCTATACTGGATCACTGTCGACTAGTATTCAACAACAGTGTGAAGCTAATTGACAGTTTTATTAGTTCGAACAAAGATCAACAAAGTAAGACGGCACAGTTTAAATTCGATCGATACTGACGAGGAGGTATACTTCAACATGAAGTGGGTTGAACGCAGAAGGCACTACACAGGTGTGTAACCATGGCAAAGCAAAGGCATCCGTGCCGTTGTAGACTGAGTTGAGTTTTAAAAAAAAACATGTAAAGGAAATTATTATTCTGATAAATTGGAAGGTTTTAAAAAGGTTGACGTATTTAGAATGTTTTCCAACGAACGTTAGAGCAAGCTAGATTCTTATTCGAGCGTTTTTAATCTACATATAAACACTGCGACGTAGCTTGGTAAGTTGCATAAATACAATGTTTAAAAACTTAACATAAAACGTTTGACAGAACAAACAAATCGATTAGTGCCCGCTTTCATGTTCACGAGTAGGAACGTGAGGAAAGGATGAGGGCTAGAGGGGTCGGGGCTAGAGGGGTCGAGCCCAGAGGGGTCGGGGCCAAGGGGTCGGGCTAGATGGGTCGGGAGCCTGAACACCATCAATAACATTTATGTATTGTTGTTTTTTTTTCATCTCGGCTCTAACGCGTTTATATTTATTTATTCCTATAGTTTTTAAACTTCTCAGTATACGAAAAGGTGCAAATTCATTTCACTGACAGGATGATACATTGTAGTTTGTGTAACGCTATTTTGATGTCACTGTGCAATATATCATCCTTGGTATTCAACAACCCGGGGTTAATTATACAATTGGTAACTTTCGCATTCTTTAAATTCGTATATACATTATGCATTCATCCGACTGTTTGGTAGCCTACATTTTTTTATTTTTTGGTCTGATCACGCACTAACGTTTTGTTTTTTCTTTTCTTTATCCCTGCATGTAGTCAGGCTCCTTACACTCTCACAGTTTCTTTTGAATGAGAGAGGACCAGGTATTCCCTGAGTGTGTCGGCCTGAAGAGGGTGCTGTATGTACCAGTCGGCCTGAAGAGGGTGCTGAATGTACCAATTAATACCAAACCGATTACACAACGCTCCCAACTATACATCTTAATGGAAACGAATGTACGAAGAAATTATGAAGACGCCAGTTGCCGATTTTTGTTATGTTAATATATGACATGGGCGTTCTGCTGTGTCAAAGTACATCTAGCCCATGCATCACTGAGAAGAGGCTAATATAGCATCCAGTCTGTGGCTCGTATTTAAGTGAACAGCGATCTTGACCCAACACGGGCGTTGAACTATGAAACTTCTTTAGTTTATTGGATCAATACGTCATAAGCCTCGTGTTAGACGTATATTACAGCCGTTTCATATTCAGTAATATGATTACTATTCAACAGAAGCAACATCATGACCGAAGAGTTAACAAAGACGGAGAGAAGAAAGCAATTAGCTGACCGTCTCTTGGGTGTCCCGAGAAGTCAAGTTAGAAATACATTCTATAGTGCTACGACGAAAGAGTCCAGAGCGCAAAATCCAACCCGTAAAAATGTGACACTAACGTTGCGTGACGTCACTGATTATGAAGTTTGGAACCCCGTTACAGTTTCTAAGCTCAAAGTTTCTGACAAGCGGGAATGTTTGGAAACGTCTTCAAAATCAAAAGCAATCGAACTAAAGGGTAGAAATAACAAGGACAAGATTTCACACAGTATACGTTTACCGAGGTTGCACAATACACAGTATCCAGTGCTTAACTTTAGACGAGGGTTTAGTTTAGAAGATATTAATAATGTTGGACTAAATCAAGGTGATGGAACACACAGTACACATCCGTTTAGAGCTGTTAATGGCGTAAATCGCAGAGAAACGACTTCACGCAAGTCCAGTGTACCACGGTTAACCGGTATCCGACGGTCTTACTCTGATATGGATAAGTCTATCGCCAAAGCCAGACTGATTCAACAGCAACGTAGCAAAGAAGAATTAAGTACATCGGGAAAAATCACGGTTTCTAAGACAGAAAACGGTATCACGAGTGCACCATTTAGAGAACTACCGGGAAAAGTTAAGAATGTGTACTCGCGACACCGCGATAGACCGTCAACGACTTCAAAATATTTCAATCCATCATTAAGTGAAAGAAAAGAACTGAACGTCATTTCTCCTAGATTGGATTCTTCCCACTTGTCATACAACGACTCCAAACAAAGCCATATCGCTCAGTCAAAACTGGATCAAAGCGATTATATTTCCTTGGCTATAAATAACGATGGTTTAGTGGGTCACAGATATCACCCAAAGGTTACGACTGACGGAGAGATTAAACTCGACGATTCAAAGAACAATAAAGTTGTTAGATTTGGATTACAAGATGAAATCTTTGAATATGACATATTAGAGGTTGCTGACAACTCGGCCAATGAGAACAACTCTTTATAAGACATACTAAAAAAGGTTATCATCATCATGATGAGTTATTCAGGCTCAATGTGACTTTTAATATGAAAGTTGCACTCAACCCGGAAACCCTAGTTATGTATGGGTTGTGATAACTTGGTACTAGCAGAAGTTGTGCCCCTGTAACAATTAGATCACAAGTATACGGTTGTCTTTAATTTAAAAATGAAAAATATATAAAGTTTTCTTAAGCCCATATTTTCTCTGGCCACCCTCTTTAAATTTTTCAGATCTCTAATACATCTCGGGCTGCTGGTCTATATAACCGTATCTCCCCAACCCCCCCCCCCTGACCCCATCCTCTCTTCAAACCTGGGTCATAGATTGGAGGGGTCTCACGTGAAACGAAAAAACAAACATGAAAAGAGCTGACCCTGATACTGCTTTGTAGTAGTATACAAGAACTCTAATAACCACCTCCCCCCGAATGTATCATTTATTGACGTGCTGCAGGATCCTAGACACGGGTGTGTGTGGGGGGGGGGTGGGGGTAATGCACAAGACTGGGGACATGTCTTCTATATATTTCATACTATAGGGTTTTCATGCGGGCCCTAATTGTTTGACTCTTCATCTCATCCCACAATCTGCTACCCAAGTAACCAGGGGGGTTTAGCTTGTGTGGGCCCGGGGCCAGAATAGTTGAGGGCCCTTTCACGTATAGGCCCACTAAATTAGCGGAGCGCCACCATAGGTTGGCGCATAGCGTACACGAAAATTTTGGCAGAAAATGCTTCCCAGTTTGCTGGAAATTGCACTTCCCAGGCCTTGCAAGTTGCATCTAAACATCCAATGACGGACAGACGGAAAGGGATCTTATGCCTCCATTCTTTTGAACACCCAATTGTGGGGGCCCCTATACGAGGGGCTCGGGTCCTGGGCCCCGGTGGGCCACGCCGTAAATCCGGCACTGCAAGTAACTATCAAACTGCCTGTCACTGTGTTGGGAGTCCCATGCATTGTTTCATCTTTTCAAATGTATCATGGGAAAGGGAAGGAGATCGAAAATAGAACATATTTCTGTAGAAATTAAGATAACTGTAAATGATAATTCATACGTAGTGAAATTTGATACACATCGTAATAATGTGAAGCCTAATAAATGACGTTGTTGCATATATATTAACAGAAATTCTTTCGTCTTGCGGGAAACACCAATCGTATATTTACCTGAAAATCTGGTGGTAATCTGATATACAGTAGGCCTACTATAGTTAGACCTGCCAAGTGTGCTTTCTCATAGCGTGAAATGAATCGGAACTACGTCACCTACATGCGTTCATGTGTTAATAGTTTCACCAACAACCAATAACCCTATAACCCCATCAGACCCTAACCCAAACATGTGGTACGGTGGCGGTGGATGACTTGATTATTAGCAGCCTGTTATACTTCCGCCTGGTTTAGATCCCTATACTGGCCGTGCACCATGGCATAACTGCAGAGTAACGATCCTTCGTTCTCCCGTAACCCGTCCCCTTCCTACCGCGTTAACTTAACTGAAACTAGTTTCAGAAACGATAGAGGGTATTTCTGATTGATGTACATAATTATCTGTTTATAGACTGGGCTCATAGGAAACGCCAAAAAGGACAAGGCGACAAAGATCAGCAGGGTAGGGTCCATTAAGGAGCTAGGCTTCGGTAGGAAGCTGCAGATAGCCTATTTCCTGTTCTTCCAAAGCGACTCCCAAGCACACAAAAAAACTAGACATGTCAAACAAAAAGGAGCAAACAGTTCTTCTTCATTGTATCGGACCCCTTAATATTATTCCCAAAAATTCACATTGCATATATTGGAGCACGAGCCGAACACATCATAACATGGAACTTTGGCCCTGTACTCTTTATATTCTAGGTTAGCCGTTTTGTGTTGCTAGCGTCATTACATCTAGTCGGTTACTAAATGACCTATGACGTCATAGGGGTCAAATCAACAGCAGCTTCATCGCCATTGGACTTGCGAAAAGTCTGCATTACCTGAGTCATCACAAGCGATTTCAAGGTAAAATGATGATATTTTCTATCTTTGAACCTCACATAATCTATTTTATATGACATTTGTTGAAATTGTTACTGAAAAGATGTTATTCTTGGGCATAAGGGCGGATATTTGTTACGCATGCGTCCTATGTTCAGGTTGTACGTTTCTAGTTTTCTGCGCGTACAACATACATACTGCTTCCACGAAATAGCATTTTCAACGTGAATTAAACACAACGGCTGCGACAGTGCGAGTTCGATGATATCTTTGTTACAGGTGTTTGCACTTTTATTCTCTGATTTTTGGGTGTGAGAATGTTTTGTTCCTGAAACGAAATAATTCATTAAAAAGGAATTTGTGATGCTCTTGCTTAAGATTTGGGCGATGGTTTGATCAAGCCCAATGTTTTGCTGTCTGCTTTGGACTTACCCAAAGTCAACAGCCTATCCCAAGTTACACTTTGCTCTACAGGAGTGTGTTACCCCGTCACTGCATCTTGTAAGTGAGGAATGATTCAGTCGTAATAATATTAGGGTAATAAACTAGCACAGAAAACATTTCTTGTTGGCCCGTATAGTTTAGAAACGCTCAAGGAATGGAAACTGTTAGCTTAGTGTTAGCTATCATTTCTTGAATAACACTAGTTATCTTGAACTTTGCTTTGCCTCAGTTCTTCATTTTGGCAGTTTGAAAAAGTTGATAATAAGAAGTTACCCTTGCCCTAGATAGGCCTAAGCCCTTACAAGTAAATGATACTAGGCCTAGGTAGACTGTAAGAGTAGAATAAGTAAATTCAATGAGAAAAAAACATACATGTAGGCATCAATCTAAGACCTAAGCAAGTTTTACACAGCGAATGCTAGGCCTAGCACAAAAATTAGGTATTTTGTGCCCAGTCTTGGACGACTTTAGTAGGCCTTGTATGCTACAGCCTCGGTACTGGGCCTGGGCCCAAATATGGGCTAATACTACTAGTACTTGGAGCCTGTCTCAAGGAGGCTTGCCTAGATACATGCATGTAATTTAGGTTGGGCATAACTTAAGTCTACAGGCTCATTTAGCCAATCAATTATTTATCTAATCCTAGTCATATACTTCCAAACCATAGGAGAAATACCTACAGTCATAATTGTTACCACACTACTGGAAAGCAACACTAACTTAGAGCGCACCTGTTCTAATATGAACCACAGCTTCAATGTTGATAATGTACCAACCCAGAAGTGGACTAATAGCTCAAACAATGTCCATTTGCTTCCATTGTTTTCAGGTGGGAAAGAGGAAAAACTAGATCAACGACCAAAAAGAACTGGATATTGATTGTTGGAACTTAAAGCTAGAGAAGGTACAAATGGATGTCACAGGTACAGTACTTAATTAAGCAGAGATATATTAGTTAGAAGGTTATGTAAGGATAAAAGATATAGCGAGTTGGGGAGCAAGCTTTTAGCCATGTCGCACCGTTGTTGTGGAACAAGATACCATCAGAAATACAATGCCTTACCTCTATCAGCACTTTCAAATCAGCGTTAAAGACTTTTTATTTCAAACAAACCTATGGTTAAGTGGAATCAATTGTATTTTTGTATTTTTTATATGTTTTGTTAAGTGCATTGAACCCTGAGATATTGCTTTATATAAGCACCGGTGTAATAGCAATATAACTGTGATTGTTACTGTAATTATGACTCACTTTAATTTCATCCCTGAGACCGTTATTGAAATCTGTCATCATTGAATATATACCAAAAATACCAGGTATATCCGAAAAAAACCTTGAATACCCGATAAAAATAATATATACCCGATAAAAATACAGACCCAGATAATACATGCGAACTCAAGAAATTCCCGCTGCCACTGTTTATCGTGTGGAACTTAAAACTTGCCGTAGTCCCCAACTGTAGACATTCTTGCTGCACAATCTTGGCCTTTGCACCTGCTGCTTGTACTGTACCGGACAAAAGGTCACCTTAGGGACACTGATATGTTCCTAGCGCTTGCACCATCAAAAATGGTTTAAGCCTGTTCGGCCAATCACGAGGAAGCTATGATTCCATATTTTTTATGTATCATTATTTTATTTTTGTGTAGAAGAGAATGTAGAGCCATCTAATCAAAGCGATTTGTCAGGTGTAGAGACCCCACCGTCTGAAGAGAGAACCTTGGAGGGGCAGCAGGGGGATATGGGAACGGATGAAAGCAACAACACAGGTAATTATCTCACGTCAAGGAGGTCTCTTGTCTTATGATTTGTAGAAATAGTAACGTAATTATGATGTCACTGACATTAGACTTGCTCAAGTCTCCTCTCAAGTGTTTGATAGTTTCGTAGCCTAAATGATCCTGACTTATCCGATAAGCTCACTAATAAATCTGATTATGTCACATTATTACTGGGTCCTGCATGATCTACACGCTGCCTTTCTCTCGTCTCTCCTGCAGTAACAGATGGTGATGAGAACGCATCCAAGCCACTGAATTACCAGCACACTAAAGTCTATCAGGACAGTGATGGACGTTTCCTGATTGAACAATCCACACCAGATTCCAAGGAAGAAGAATCTACTGGTGAGCTCCACAAGGCCAAGACCTTTATAACGCATTCTGGTAGTAGCAATTTACAGGCAGCGTTTTATCATTTATTGTATGTAAGAGACTTACATTAAATACTCTGAGATATATTACAACGTATTGCTTAGGGCAGGTTTTTATAGACAGTATAGTTGGTAATGTCATTATTACAGAGATGGCCTTTTAAGACATACTGTATACAACCAATCCATTATTTACTGTACATAGCTCTGATTTCCTGTGATTCTATAAATATTTTCTGTGCATAGCTGATTTCCTGTGATTCTAGAAATATTTTCTGTACATAGGTGATTTCCTGTGATTCAAGAGATGTCATCTGTACATATATGATATCCTCTGATTCTAGAAATACTTTCTGTACATAAGTGATTTCCTGTCATTCTAGAAATATTTTCTGTACATAGGTGATTTCCTGTGATTCTAGAAATATTTTCTGTACATATGTGATTTCCTGTGATTCTGGAAATATTTTCTGTACATAGGTGATTTCCTGTGATTCTAGAAATGTTTTCTGTACATATGCGATATCCTATGATTCTTGAAATATTTTCTGTACATAAGTGATTTCCTGTGATTCTAGAAATATTTTCAACAAGACAGTCTTATAATGTCTTGGCTCCTTCCTCAACTATTGAATGTATTTAAAATTTACAAACTTCAGCACTCTCTGTTTACCCATGAAACTTTGAAAAGTTAAATTCAGAATCCATAGTATAACTCACGTCTTTCAAATCCTTTTTGCTTGAATCTAACCACCTGTGAAATTTGTCTACGCCATTCATATAGTGGTACCACTATCTGAAATTGCTATAACGATATAAAGAATTGTTAAAATTCTATGTAAATGTAAACTTTAATTTCAGTTAGTTAACGATTATTGTTAATTTTTAGTTTTTGGTACTAGAACCCTTATTGTTCTCTGTTTAGTCTCTTCTTGTTTTGTTTTCTTTAATATTGCTCTTTCTTTTTAATTATTTGAGCTACGCTTCTTCAGTTCTCATCTCTCTCCTATCTTGTAAATCTACATTTGTTTGGAAAAAAGTCAAACATAGATGTTTTAATCATAAAGAAAAAGCAACACAGGGAAAATTGTTTCATTTTCAAAGTTTGGATCCAATTCGGAAGTGAAATTTGACTATAAAGTGAGGCTTGCAGCAGATGGTAAAATCAGAACTGGGTATTAGTCCAGCAGAGGTTTGTCCAATATTAAGCTGAAAACCCAAACTTTTTGTATTCATAGCCCAGAATGAATGGAAAAGGAACAGCACAGGGAATAATTCAGCACTTAAATTTTGTGTAGCTGCTTTGAAGGATCTGAAGTTTGTGTCTTATAAAGTCCTTTAGTCCTTGTGTGCAAAATCTGCTGTATATTATTTGCACTTGTATTGGAATTTACTCATTTTGTACAACATTGTGCAACATTATTTCCTTGCTAGAAAGGTAGTAAATAGTTATTATTTGTTATACCTGTTTTGTCCAGCAGATAGTTTGGAAGAGAAGTTCCCCGATAAAGCTGGAGATGCTAACGTGGAGGCAGGCACAGAGAAGAAGGAGCAGGCTCTAAGATACCTGGAAGCATTTGCATCTTCTGTTGCCGAGGCGATGAAGATACAAGCTGCCCAGCAGTGTCAGTTAATTATCTTAAAGTTTATCTTCTTGAGGAGATGCTTGTAGTTGGCTTTTTACATGTACAATTGTGAGGTGTATATGTATAACGCAACGTCTACCTGATTGTACAGAGAATGTACCCCGTAACACAAGACTATGCAATGCTGCATATGTACCATATTGTACAGAGATTGCACCCCGTAACACAAGACTATGCGATGCTGCATATGTACCATATTGTACAGAGATTGCACCCCGTAACACAAGACTATGCGATGCTGCATATGTACCAGATTGTACAGAGATTGCATCCCGTAACACAAGACTATGCGATGCTGCATATGTACCAGATTGTACAGAGACTCCACCATGTAACACAAGACTATGCGATGCTCCATATGTACCAGATTGTACAGAGATTGCACCCCGTAACACAAGACTATGCGATGCTGCATATGTACCAGATTGTACAGAGACTCCACCCCATAACACAAGACTATGCGATGCTGCATATGTACCATATTGTACAGAGATTCCACCCCGTAACACAAGACTATGCGATGCTGCATATGTGCCAGATTGTACAGAGATTGCATCCCGTAACACAAGACTATGCGATGCTGCATATGTACCAGATTGTACAGAGACTCCACCATGTAACACAAGACTATGCGATGCTGCATATGTGCCAGATTGTACAGAGACTCCACCCCATAACACAAGACTATGCGATGCTGCATATGTACCATATTGTACAGAGATTCCACCCCGTAACACAAGACTATGCGATGCTGCAT
>JAIPMN010008728.1:0-11254 GCA_020650975.1 Apostichopus californicus | reverse complement strand
TTCGGGCACCTACTGAAAGAATAATAATTTGCAATGTGTTTTTCAATGGTTAAACTGATATTATTATTATCGTTATTATTGTAACGACTTCCCCAATAACCATATGGAAACCGAAGGGTAATAACACGGAAAATATAACCAAAATTTTCGCGCGCGAAAAATTTTGGTTTTATTTTTCGGGCAAGTCGTTACAGCCCCCCCAAATCAAATTAGGCTCCTACGCCTATGCACTTAAATGTTAACACATACAGTACAATCCACAATCTGTTCATAGTATCCCTCAATTAACACTCACCCTAAAATGATAGTAAGTAGTCACATCCACAATCCATTTATAGGGTCCATCTACACTTACTTGAGAAGATAGGATATAGTCATATCTACAATCCATTTATACACACACTTAAATGTTAACATATACAGTACAATCCTCAATCTGTTCATAGTATCCCTTAATTTACACCTTACCTCAGAAAAAGTACCATGTAGTCACATCCACAATCCATTTATAGGGTCCCTATACACTTACTTGAGAAGATAGGATATAGTCATATCTACAATCCATTTATACACACACTTAAATGTTAACATATACAGTAAAATCCACAATCTGTTCATAGTATCCCTCAATTAACACTCACCCTAAAATGATACTAAGTAGTCACATCCACAAACCATTTATAGGGTTCATCTACACTTACTTGAGAAGATATCATATAGTCATATCCACAATCCATTTATACACAAACTAAAATGTTAACACATACAGTACAATCCTCAATCTGTTCATAGTATCCCTTAATTTACACCTTACCTCAGAAAAAGTACCATGTAGACACATCCACAATCCATTTATAGGGTCCCTATACACTTACATCAGTATGTATCCCGACATTCATTGATATACACTTACCTAAATGTTAACATATCTGCAGTAATCATGCATACCCACCATCCATTCATAGTATCCCTTTACACTTAACTTCTGTAGAAATGCTTCGCTGCATAGTAATCAACACCTCTTGTCTTTAAAGAGATATATAGAAGCAAGTTGAAGTGATTTTGATATTAGAAAATAAACTTCACTTGTCCTCACAGCATCCCTTTAAAATAAATAAATTTATCTTAAAATAGCAATAACAAAAGGCAGAGCTAAAGTGGAAATCACTTTGAACCCTTATCTGATGCACACCCTTGAAAAACACAAGTCAGGCATAAATTTCCTCTCCCCCTGATAAATCTCAGATAATTAGAAATCTTTACGACCAAATCCACGCGAGATCTTTGAAGGTAATCCTTTAAGCCGGAGGAGGCTTGGCATGTAAGATGTCACATTCACCCCAAGTCTGAATTCTCTCGCTTCCGTTTCATTGATTCCATCATCATCATCATCATCATTCCAAGTGAAGTGTGCTCGGTTGTAAGCCACCCACCCCTGTCGTAGCAAGAATGTCAACGTCTCTTTCCCCCGACTATAATTTCTGAACTTCTAGATAGCATGTTTAAGCACTGCAGTCATTAGACATTGCTTGATGATCACCAACATGATGATAATGACGATAAACAAGTTTCTCTTAGAACCTTACCTCGAAGATTTAAAAAAGAATTTAATCGAGACAAAGACAGAACCCCGCAAGAAGTGGAGAGGAGGAGAGAAAAAGGGGGAAGCAAAATTTGGTTCGGAGGATAAATGCTTGATGAGAGAGGACTTTGCCTTTACCTCAAAGGGGAAAAGAGGTTCAAGCAGGGTTGCATCCTATGTTTGATTGATTTTATTCTTCAGTTATGTCAAATTTTATGTTTCCAGTTTGTGAATCTTGTCGCATGAGCGTGTGGAGTCGAATCATCGTAAAAAAAAAAAAAGAGAAGGGGAAAAAAAAAAACCAGAAGAGAAAAAAAAAGAAAAGGGAAGATGAAATAAATGGATGACCCTAGTGTGGGAAGAGACAGCAAAGATATATATGGAAGACACCAAATTATTTGGAGGGGTCTTGGTTAAGGATTCTTTAATTGAATTCCCATATGGATACTTTCCCCGGTGTAGATGTTATGCCTGTCACGTTTTTTATTTTAATGAGATAACAGTTCCGTTGATGCTGGCGACGTTATCATAACATCACTCAATAACTGAAGTGAATTGTATACAAGGATGAATCCGACGACTCACTACGTCGTCGTCGATGGTCGTCGTTGAGAATTTGAAGCTAGGCTTGATATGAGGCTGTATGATAATTCATTAGTTATAAAAAACCACAGGAATGGTTTGGTGAGTAAAAGGCATGACATGTCATACTTACTCAAATTGCCCAATCAGTTTTATCTTTGAGTTTGAACAAGCAGGCTGCTGCAATTTCTACCGATTTCAGTATTCATAAGTTTATATAAATAGTGTTAATTGGTACATGATCAGTACCTAAAGTTAGGACTGTTTCAAAATTACCAGTGAATGAGTAACCAGCAGCTTGAAGCTAGCTACCTAGATAGGTCAGTTTACAGCTTGACGAACTGCACTGATTCATGCTGCTGCTGTCCTTTTGCAGTTTCAACTCAAATATGTTTTTGCCTTTCGGGAAGCAAGCGCTTTTGTTTTGATTATAGATACCAAATCATTTGTTTGACTTGGAGAGGAAAGGAAGCTAAACTAATAAAAACGACAAAACTTTACCATAAAAAAACGGGACGAAGAAACTAGGGTAAGACTTGCTGCAGGAAATTTGCTCCAACTTTTGATTTTGAATTGTGACGTTGTTTGTTTTGTTTTATGTTTTTGTTGGAAAGAATGGATTCCAAATAGATTACTAGCAGCAAGTAGTAGAATATTTCTTTTCCGGTGCAATTGCTGATATACCAGCGGTGTTTCTTGATACAGCTGAATTTGAATTTTGACATTGCAATAATTGAATCATTCCATGTAAACAAACACTGTGTTTAACATGCAGGGACTTATCATCACTGATTGAACTGTATTCCCATCGATAAGGTTAGCAGCGAGATCCAATTGGAATCAGTTTCACTCATTTAATGGACTGAATTCATTTTGAGGATCTTCAAATAAAAATGAAATAGTACTAATTTTCACAATTCATACGTGTAACAAACTATTGGTAGCAACTCTTCAGTTCATTTCCTGTACATGTTTCCATGGTGACCAAATATATCACTACATTGCCAGATAGCAAGTTGAAATGATATTAGCACTTAATGTTAAGATATGATTTATAAAACACCGGAACAGAAACAGAAACAAAATGTCTGCTTTCGGATCATGACAGCAGTTACGCTCTATCGTTGTGCCAAATTTGCTTGATTATAAGATTTTTGAACCAAAATTCTTTACCAGGAGGTCACTTCCTTATGTTTATTGTCTGAATACTCGTAGGTTGCGCATACATTCACATTGGATTTAATATCACCTCGATGATATATTATTGTTTGTGGAAAGTGTAATTTGACACAGTGACCAGCATATTACCACAATTTTCATTTTTGATTCAAATTTGGAATATTTCAATATGCCAACCAGCAAACCAGAGTTAATGTTGCCATCTGTACATGGAGGACTACAATTCAGGTTTTTGGTGAGTGATTTTTGACATAACTTAGCTATATGTACTTCAAGGTGTTCTTTCATCATAATTTCAAACATTTGAATTTCCCAGTCTTGCTGCAATCTTGACATGGCATGAATAGATTGGCTCCTACCTGAAACATTATTATCACATTTAGGCTTAAAGGTAGTCAGTACAGGCCCCAAATTACAGCATGCTATAATTGCTAGAAGTTTTCAAAAAGTACTTTCCTGGAGGTCTTTAATCTCCAAATTGTTCTCAGACATTTTTAAGGAACACACAAGAATGACTGAATGTCCCAGTTGGGAAAATTTGCTTGAAGGTTGTAATAAAAACGGATTAACAATTTTGACCAAAGGTGACCATATTTGAATATCTAGCATATTTGGGGCCATTGCAACGGTATATCGGACAGGAAATTCATTTCCAGAATGATAGCATGCATGTTCTTTCACGTACGTATGTCCTTAACAAATAAGAACATTTCCTATGGATATTTGTGAGCAGAGATGTGGATGATTGGGTGTTCCTATAAAACATTCCACATTGAATATGCATTAACTATAATGTACAACGTATGTGTCATTCTGTAAAAGCATTGTGGAACACTTTGGCGTAACATAATAATGGATTTTAAAGCTTAAATTTGTATCTTCTCTTGAATTTAATTTACCTATAAATCATACGATACCTTGTGTTTGACCATTAATGTTTCAGCTAGATAAGGGTTCGACCCAAATCAACTGTATTGCAGTTAAACATTTTTAAATGTAATTAGTAATGCCCCAAAATATGCTACAAAGTCTAAAAGTGATCACTCATGATACACCATCAACAAGCATGATTTTACTTTCAGTGATCCTAGTAATTTTCCTCATGCACTGAAACATTTAATTTGTGATCTAAGGTTTGGATGTGGGAGTCCTGGCCAGATCATTACGGTGTGTCCTTGGGCAAGGCACTTTATCTCCAATGCCTCTCTTCACCCTGCAGGTGTATAAATGGGGAGCTGTGAGGTAAACTGTCAGTTTGGTGATGTCTAGCTGCTGCCTCCATGTGGAGGGATTGTCTCTATATTTGTGTTATGTTGTGATATGGGCCCATTATAGGTGGATTAGTCTGCACTTTATAAATCCTCCTCAATATAATATGATTTTAATTGTCTAATTTAAGACTCGTCTATGTCTGGAGATAATTTAGAGATGCAGAGTCATTAGGAAGTACTTAATGGTATGTTTTGGGACCAATACTTGTAATCTGGTTAATAAACCCAGCAGCAGCCAAATGGGTTTATCAACAAATAATACAACACATAATAATAATAATGATAATAATAATAATAATAATAATAATAATAATAATAATAATAATAATTAGACTTATATAGCGCAGAATCCAACCTAAAGGTTGCTCAATGCGCTTTTCAGATGTGTGAGCATTTAGAAAATAAGTAAGTTTTAATAGCTTGTTGAATCGTTCAAGTGAATCAATTTCCCGCAGATGGACATACATCTGTAATGCGAAGGAGTACAATTATGTGTAGATATTAAATGACTTAAATGGTGCAAAGTGACACACAGTTACAACCAAATGCAAACTGATGTTTCAAACTGACAATTGTACGGTGTAACTGTCTGGATGAGTCGGTCTATCTGTTGGAAGAGAGAGAAGGAAGAGGGGGTGGTGGGGGGAGTTGGGAGGACAAGGGAGCACTGAGGTGAGATAAAGGGAAAGGTGCGATAACGAATCTGCATGGATACAAAAGCAGAAACTATTTGTGCAGCAGTTATTCCATTCACTAAGCTGAGTTGCAGTTTGTAAATTTCCCCAGCTTACTCGACCCCATATTGTCATGGGCCTAACCACTGTATGTGTGTGTATTACCATACTCATATTTCACAGAGCTAAACTTGTGACCTATCACAATGGATGGGGCATTGCAACTATACTGTAAACAAGCAGCTGCTTTTCAAAAACAATTTGCATATATCATAAATAATAAATTTCTTCATTATGAGAGTTGTTGTGAACATTGTCAATAAGTCATGTTTGATGCAACAGTGTTTTGCAAAGTAGCATTTCTTTAAATGACAAGTCATGAATTAAATAAGAACATATAACAGTAAGTCCTATGTTAAAGTCACTCTGTGATACCATACTACTCAGACTTGTTCAAGTAATTTTTTTCACTTTAAAAAAAATTTATAACCTTGGTAAATCCCCCAATCAATTAGAGATTTTACTTCTTTTTTTGGGGGGGGGTGGGGGGGCCGGGGGGGGGATTAAATTAACATATGTTTACATTGTATTACCTATATTTTTAGGGACGCTTATATTTTCATAGCATTCTTAATCATAAAGGTTAATGTGATTGATATTGGTTGGGATGGGATGTTATCTCCCTTTCAGCAGCTTTTAAATACTAAACTACAGAACATAAGACATTTTGATATATTCATGAAATATGTGCTACTAATATGTGAACCTTTTATAGCTGAACTCGCCTCTTTTTTTTCCTTTTTTTTCTAAAACTTTGCTGTCTTTCATTTTCATGACTGCAAATAACTTTGAAGACTTGACTTGATATAATATGTCGTGCGGTTCACCCAACTGTGAAGTTTCTCCATGATTGCCAGATGCATTCAGTGACACAGCTGAGTGGTTAAAGTGGTAATTTAACGTTTCAGAAAATAATGTAAATGTTGGATGCTTATTAGATATTACAGTTTCTGTGTGGTACCATATGTCTGGTTATGAGTCATAGTAATATATCTGACAGATATCTGGAGAAAAAAGGATTATATTATCATTTTAATCATGGAAAGTAGATCAGGAGAATTTGATATTTGACGATTAGAATATAACATGCAATTAAAAATGGTTCATTGGCAGGAAGGAGGCTGATGATGTTTTATAGAGCTGACAAATAACAGTTTCATTAGCTTTTAGCATTTACCTTATATTTATCCTTTACATATCATTTTTGGATCTTTTCTTTTAATTTGTCTTTCATGGCTACCACAAGAGAATTAGGAGTAGGAGGTGAAGGGTAGGGAGAGGAGGAGTGGTGGATCAAGGGTAGGGAGAGGAGTGGGAGGTCAAGGGTAGGGAGAGGAGGAGTGGTGGATCAAGGGTAGGGAGGTTAGGAGTGGTGGGTAAAGGGTAGGGAGAGGCGAGGGAAGTCAAGGGTAGGGAGAGGAGAGGGAGGTCAAGGGTAGAGAGTGGAGGAGTGGTGGATCAAGGGTAGGATGAAGGGGGAGTGGTAGGTCAAGGCTGGAGAGAGGAGTGGGAGCTCAAGGGTAGGGAGAGGAGGAGTGGTTGGGATGAGAGAGGAGGTGTTAGGATAAACCATTTTATACAGTATGTGCTTATCTCCAAGCAATATTCCTTACATGAACACAACAACAGGGATTACTTTATCATGTTCGTGTATACTTAATTTGGTACATTGTTTCACTTTCAAATGATACATTTTTAAAGGGACTATAAATTTCTAGAAATTACTAGATATGCTAAGATGGTCACCATACTTTAAAACATAACAACAAACTTGAGACTGAGGACATAACATTTGCAAATGTTAAAGGCCCTGTGCACATGTGAGAACACAAGGGTATCGGGTGACCGCAGCTGTATGTACTGACTGTACACTAGTGTATAATTACCGACAGTAGCAAGCTGTGTGTGTGTATTTTCTGGGATCGATGGTGGTGTCTAATACTTCTGTTACACCTCATTCGAAACTAGGTCAGATTACCGACATAAGACGTTTCTTTTTGTGCGAGTCTTCACATCCTTTAAGTCCATTAATGTATCATCTGGATTTAGAAGGGGATTCAGAAGTCTTCCAGTTGCTCTTTTTTGTTTATCAAATTCAATAAAATCTGTTCTAACCTGCCTCTAGCTGTACCATAACCAGTGATGTGTTTAGTGAAGCTAACCTTGGTCAGCATATATAGCTTAGGCTCTTTTCTTATCATCGACTTCAGCAAGTTTTATAAATTTCTCCAGTATATCCTGGGTTTTACTATTATTGCTGTCAAAATTATCCTCTGGACATGAATCATCTGCTGAAGCCAGCTGGTCTGTCACATGTGATCTTTCAGTACTCTTGGGGTCAAATACTGATCAGCCACTCCCGCACCACTCTTTACTGTATATGATATCTATATATCTGCTGTGTGTGTGAGAGTGAATCTTATGTGTGTGGGGGGAATCCTCTGGAATTTGTCATAAAAATTCTGACATCTGATCCTGTAGTTAACTCAAAAACAAGGTCATTACATGTGTGTGTGTATATATACATCACAGTGAGGGCCACTGAAGTGCCTCTTCTGTATTAGTAGTAGCAGTAGTAGTTTAATATACTGTAGTGGATATGTACTGTAGCCACATCATCATAACGCTGGTCTCAGGTAGAGAAGGACACCACTGAGAGGTAGTCATCCAGTTACAATTATATATTTGCAGATTAAGAACTGATGACATTTGTCAAGGCGTATATAAATAGACATAATACCAAGTGAACTCACCAAAAGCAGCATTCCTTTTTGTGGAATTAAGTGGAATTAACCAACCTTGGAGATACTTTAAACATAGTCTATGTGTAGAAGAAAAATGCCACTTGTTGTGGTGCAAGTAAGTACAAATTTTGTCTGTCTTTAATTTCATTCGATAGAAGGATCGGAGAGAGATTGTTTCTAAAGCAGCAGCACACCATCAGTTTGATTCTCATGGCGTAATACTCAGTGCAGGTGGGTGGGCCTCGTGTCTACAGGAGGCCTGGCAATATTGGTCACTTTTGAATCATTTCTGAGAGAGGCCTAGTAGGTGGTAGAAGAAGTTGCTCAGGCAGTTAGGTCTTCTTCTGACTTCAAGAGTTAGAGACAAGCAAGGGTGAAAAGTAAATAAAATTGAATACAGATGTGAACAGGAGGCATGTTTGGGAGAGAAGTTGTCAGTTATCTGCTTTCGCAGTACTGAATCATTTCTAGGATATGAACGGTGAAGATGCTATTAACCAATGTTCGGTTTTGAAAGTAATATAAAGTAAAGGATAAGTTGTACGTGTTAGCGACTGGATAGCATTTCCCAAAATGGCGACGCCCGCAGGTTGTAAACAAATGTAAGCCCAGTAATGGATATTGATCTTGACTTTTGTTTTGGATAATTGTTTTGATGATTTGGTTAATTTTTTCTATCTTTTTTTGGTTTTGCTTTTGCATAAAAAACTGATCTTTGATATTTTAAGTGAAAATTAAGATAAGCAATAAATCATTGTTTGGTCTAAATTAGGTTCTGTTTTTATTACCTGGAACCTTTAAGCAAGGCTGCTGAAACTCCCATATTTGTAAACTTAAATTTAACACCATCTTTATTTTAAGCCCAATAATTAACATTTCTGGATGCCCCCTTCTCCTTCCCCTTTCCCTTACCCTCCCCTCAACAAAAAAAGAAGAAGAAAGATGAACAAGTTAAATTAGGTTAAGTTAGGTTTCAATATATGGTAAATTACAAACATTTTTTGGAACAAGTTAAAAAGTAATTCAATAATTATTGAGCATAAGTCCAAAAAAGGTAATAGTGATAGTTGAATTTGTTCTTTTTTTGTACAAATTTGATGTAGTCAGTTTCTTTTGAGCACTGTAAATGTAGGCTGGGTTGAAATTTGTGATTTCATTTTGGAAATTTCAGTAACGTGCTTTCTTTTTTCTGCATTTAATCTCCTTCAGATCTACCTTCTATTTCACCCTCGTATCACAACTTTGAATTTCCCACATCAGAATGTTTCTTGTCATTTTTGAGGATTCCCTTTCTCTTTATACTTCACTGACAGTGATTAAGATTAAGTTACTAGATCTGCCTGCGTCATCGGAAAGTACTTCCCTTTCATTCTTTAGACTCGTAAAGAAGGTACGAACATGAAACACAACCTTCCCTTCAATATCATCTTCAAGTTGAAACTCCTTCAGAGCTTGGGGTAAACTTAGAAAATCAGTCCAATATTAAAACTTCTTTTTTTTCCCCATTTTTTTTCTTTTCTGGAGCAGGATTTATCTGTTAAAGCAGGTTTTTACCGAGACATTTATCAATCTTTCAAAACTGGAATCCCATAATAAGATTTCAAATAGTGAACTGAATAAAAAATACCTTAACATATTGATACTTACCATTTTGTGTTTTGTGCTTGAGTTTATTAAGTCTTACATGAATAAGTTCCTGGACAACAGAATGTTTAGAATGGAATGGAATCATTATTTAATTTACTTGCAGATTAATCGTCATTTATGGAAAAAAATATTTTGAGTGCCTTGATTGATTGCAGTCTCAGTTCAGTAGTAGTACTTGAAAGATTTAGAATAAATTAAAATACTCCTTTCAAAACTATGCTACTTCAATTACCCACATCCAATAGGAGAAGAGTACAAGAACCGCACCGGTTTTAAGATGTGCTATTGCATACATTGTTAATGACCATTAAATGATTCATTTCAGATGATTCAAAGATAAATTAAAACTTTCTTTTGGTTAATTGGCTGTGGTTGTTAACTCAGTTATGATGTTAATTGGTGGGTAAAAACTAATTAACCACATCAGAATGAAATTTTCATATCTTTGACTTTTAGTGTAACCATAAGAATGAGTAAGAATGTTTTGGACAATAAAAAATCCCAATCAAGTTTAAATACCCAAGCTGAGTAGTTTGTGGGGGTAGTCCATATGTAGAGCACTGTGTGCAATGTGATTCATTTTACCTTGCTATAACAGGATGCAGTGAAAGTATTAAGAATGTCACAAAATTTTACAATTATGTCAAACAAGATGGCTGTGATTGGTGATGGTGCTTGGATCTCTGTACACTGTAGGATATCTTCATATTTGTACTAGTTTATATATCTGTGATAATATACATAATATTATATACATTATATACATCATTATAGTATAGTATGTATACATGATAATATATACATATATACATTATTTTCATGTATACATTATAGTATACATATTAATATATACATATACATTATAGATTAGTATATACATGATAGTATATGTACATATTAATATATACACATACATTACATACAATATATACACATATTAATGTTTGACCTGCCCATGTGGTATCTAGTATAGAGTTGCATATATATAATGTACAGAGCCAAATGTTGGGCTTTGAAAGCATTCTCTAATCTGAACTTGGAAGTACAGACCTTGTGTATAATCTAATGTTTATGCAGTTATAATTGTTTACCTATAAAGACAATACTTAAAACAAGAATCCTTCTGTTGCATTTATTTTATAAATTTAATATTTAGTTATGTGAATGTACCTCAATCTTGTGGTACAATGTTAATACCTTGAATGAACCACAGTCTAATGATCCTTGAATGAACCTCAATCTAGTGGTACAATGTTAATACCTGGAATGTACCTCAATCTATTGGTACAATGTTAAATCTTGAATGTACCTCAATCTAGTGGTACAATGTTACAATGTAAATACCTTGAATGTACCTCAGTCTAGTGGTACGATGTTACAATGTAAATACCTTGAATGTACCTCAGTCAGTCTAGTGGTACAATGTTAATACCTTGAATGTACAGTACATCAGTCTAGTGGTACAATGTTAATACCTTGAATGTACAGTACATCAGTCTAGTGGTACAATGTTAA
>JAIPMN010008726.1:0-14820 GCA_020650975.1 Apostichopus californicus | reverse complement strand
GGGCTGGCGCCCCCCAGCCCCACCGGTTCCTACGCCCTTGTCTATGTTGATTAACAATTCTTAACAACGAAAGCAATACAAAGAGAAATTCCTCTTTCACAGAGACAAGGAAGTTACAGTGAACAACTTGTAAATATTGTTAAATCAAATAATGCACGTACGGATTGTCATGAATAATGAGTAATATTAATATTCCAAAAGGGAATTATTATACCTTACTCATTAATCGGAAACTTCTTTAATTACAAGTAGAACGAAACAGCAAAAGAAAGAAAACTCAATTTCTATTTACAAAACAATTCGTATGTTTACGTTTTACCCGTTAACAGGAAGGAGAAAAAAATAGCAGGAAACCACATAACCCGACTATATAAATGAGGACAACCACAACCAAAATATTTAGGTTCCTAGTAACTGTAATCAAATAAACTTGATCTATACGCTTAACTTACTAATAAGAATACTAAATGTGGTTCGAAGGAAATTCCCTTTTTTTTTATTCAGAGGAGGAAATCAAAGCGTATTACTCTTGCATATTCTTTACTGCGGTATTATGATCATCTTAGGTAGATAGATTAAGTTGTATCAAGCAGATAGTAACTGTTAATTATGTACAGTAGTTTCATACAAACCTTTGTGAATTTGAAACGCTGCGATTATAACTTGTCGAAGAGTGCAAAATGTGCAGAATACAATATAAATATACACTGATGTATCGCAAGTAAGTTACGATTCGAAGTATATGATTACTATATATAAACGAAACGACGCACTGAAGCAAAACTGACACATGTAACACAATATATAAATGAAAACGATGAAAACCAAAAAAACAAACACTGAGAATTAGTAATATATTTGACTTATATATTTTATTTGCAATATATGATTGACCTCTTTGACGTGCTTCTTCTCTTGTATTAAAGTGGTTTTAGGACACAAGGAGCACAGACTGAACTAGTAAACTACATCTATTTGTCATTATAGCAAGTTCTTAAAACGTATACAATATGAAGATTCACTCTGTGCCCGTCTGAGTGTTCTGGACTTTACAGATTTCTCTTCACATGCGTACAATTGGACTTTTCAGTTCGAATTATTACCGTTGAGGTCGTTTACGAATCCTTTGCGGTAACGCCTACCAGGCGATACCGTACCGACATTCATGAACGCTAACGGTATTTCTGTTTTTTTTACCAGGCCTCAGCTAAACACGCGGAGTCCAATGTTGAGATAGAAAAGTTAACTGATGCTCTCACAACCCTCTCGACAGGAGAAGATATTTCATCTCTTTCGGCAAACTTAAAAGACTTTCTACCGAAAATATTACGGGTGGACATTGAAAATAAGAGGTTGAAGGTATGGTGTATATTACAGTTTAAAGAAAATGTTGGTGATTAAAGCGTACCATCTGTCCTTTACTCCAGAACACATCTAGAATTCTTGGCTATAAACTAAACATTACAAAATAGAGTTTAAATTAAATGAAAAAAAGGCTTTATTAACACGATGAATGAAACAAATTAATCCGCAATGCCACGTCCAAGATTTTTCCACCTCTGGAAAAAATCTTACCAATTTGAAATGTCGTTAGACAATCTAATTTGTGTAAGATTGGAATCATGAAAACCAGGTAAGCAAAACCTAGCCAGCTAGTGGACACATGGGATACAACGTTCCTAGGATTAAATTGTCAAATACCTGAGGATGATAATTGATATGTTTACTCCTTTCCAATTGAATCCAATCTTGTTGTGGTTTTTAATGCCCTTGTATTTTAATATTTCCCGAATATGCCAAAGAAAGACATGGAAAACCGTTAGCTCACTTTTGTCACTTTAATAGAAATATTTAAGAAGTGACATTATCGCTTAAAAACAGCATTTATTGAAAAAAGCCTCAACGATCTCAACATTTGTACAATACCCGATGTTTTTTCATAACGCTCAAAGTGTATTATTATAAAGAAACAGTTGATTTACTCTAATTTTATTTACTCTTTTATAGGAAACCGTTGTTCATCTTGAAGAAGAACTTGCCAAATACAAGAACCTTAAACAGAGGTAACGTTTTACCCATTGTTCCTCGTGATCATTACTATCCTCCCCCTCGCCGCCCCCTAAAAAATGACAACATTTTGCAGTCTAATCATGCAAGAAGTTTTCATAATATAGACTAATTCCTAGATGAATCAATGATGAAAACTCCAAGATTAATAGTGACTTGTATCCGCAGATAAGGCTGTACCAAAGTATTCATGACGTCATCATGACATCATCAAGAGCTACTTTCAATACTGTTCTGGCGCAGCAAAGCTTCTCACAGCGGAAAGGGTTACTCTTTGAACTGACTCCTATGGATGTGTAGGCAGACATTTGTTATTCCCGTATATCGACTAGTTGGCTTCTTTCTAGAAAGCAATACCCATTGGAACAAGGATGGGGCGAGGGAGAAGGGTGGGGGAAATTAAGAACAAGAAATGTACATTCTCCCTGGGCCGACCACTAGTATCGTTGACAATCATAATCAGACTATATCATAATCTGAGTATTCGCAGGATAAACTTTTACCTACATTTGCATTGATCCTCAGGTTAAGTGAACCACGTAGAAAAGCTGAGACTGACAGTTCCCAATCGAAAAAGGTACTCAAGAATGTTTTACTTTTTTATAGAACTAACAGAAGACTTATTTGCATTTTCAAGATAGTTTGGTATACTTTACAACTGACTCTTACCAACTCGTTCACTGAAACTTCATGGAAATTGAAGTGGAATTAAATTTGGACGCGCACCATCACCTTTATGATTTTATTATACGGAACAAGAAAAGGCATTTACCTGTCCAGAATAGCAATGAAATGAAACATGTTCCATAGTTTATGATAGCTCGATTCCTGTATTTCATATATAGTGGAGTCTATAGTCCAAATTTTACGCAACGTTCACTCCATAGATGATAACTGCTCTGTCAGAATCAAAACTTGAATAACTTCCCACTCTTTAGGTCAAATCGTCCTATTTCAATAACCAGCTTACACTGGAAATAGACTAAAAAGAGCGAGATACATTACGCATTCACAGTTGAGTTTCGTTCTGGGTTGCGAAGCTCACATAATCTTGACTAGGCTATGCAATAAGTTCACATACCTGGCTAACTCGCAGTATGTACCCTTCGATGGGTAATACAATTAGCCTAAACCTCATTCTCAAGCTATAAACATGGTTATCTAAGTTCTGATTTCCGTATGTTTCACAAGTTAACTGCATGCACTAAGTCGTTGTTTCATTTGCTAACTGTGTGTGATTAAGTCATCCATGTGCTATCGTGTTGAATTGAAGAACACATAATCTGTATATGTGCGATCTGTGGTCTGAAACCATCAGAGTTGAAAAATTTGAACCAAACGGTGCTATTCATATATTTTTTATAACAATATATATTTGAAAGTATTGTGATAAAAAGGTGAACCAATATCGTTGCTTCTTTCCTCGATTGGTCTACAGAGAAAAGATTTTTTTTCATAACAATTTAAGCCATGTAATCAATCTAATAACTATTTATCTATACCAATTCATATTTCTACATATCTATTTCAGGACCATGAACTCCCAGATGGAGATTCGAGTAGACGGCAACAAGAAGAACTGTTAAAAATGAGGAAACAACTTAAAAAGGTAACCATTGCAAGTCAATGTTGTGAATTGCATCACATTGTTCAATGTTGTTCTTGGTATATATATAGGAGATATGTGAAGTTGTTTACTAGGTTTGTGAAATAACGATAAGCTGGGATATTCCGGTGGCAGCAAACGTAAAGCACTAATATTTGAGAGACATTATTCTTCACATTGTTAGTTGGAAACCAATCATGGTATACTTTCTCTACCTCGATATTAGGCTGATAGTGTAAACTTTCTTTGGATGGATAATCCTTCCTGGTGGTTTCGACCTAAAGATACAGAAGACTCCTCGATCGACTTCAGCAATAATTGGAATATCCTGTAATGTCTATTTTGTATGTATATTAGATCCTCCTGCAAGCAGGAACTCGCGAAGAAGCCTCATTTGGCTTATCAAAGCCACAAGCTGACCGAAGTCAGTCTCTGACATTCATATTTAACGTCCATGATTATGAATTGTAAATTGTCAACAACTCTGTAACTGGACGACATACATTAATCTGGGAGTGACTCGAACCGGGGACCTTATGATTGAAAGGCACCGGCGTTAACCACTGAGCTTGTACTTCTATCCGATATAGCTTTATCATCATTAAGTCCCCAGTATACTGTTTGAAGATTCTATGAACCTAGCCGAAGAAGAGAAGTGTTTATGTAACAATTGTATAAACGATTATTTCATTAGGCTATCGATGCGAACCAAGCATGGAGTAACTACAGTAATGATCAGCTTAAGATTCATCTGCGACAACTTCATGCCAATGACGAAACCGTCAGGAAACTTCAAGAGAAACTGAACTCCGTCAAAGCCGAAGCTTCAAGTCACGAACAACAATACAAAACCAGGATTGTTCAACTAGATTTGGATATCAAAGACCAGAAGGTATGTTGTCATTACAATATATATATATATATTACATAATACGTTAAAAATGAATATATTTTTCTTAGAGATAACATTACTCAGACTTCAGATATTCAAAAAATATGTTCCACCTCTACAGCTTAATTAAAATTTATTTACGATGTCTGTTACTAGATAAGTGTCTTTGAATGGTACATTTCAATATCATCCAAAAAGTAGCCAAGCAAACTTCAGGTTTTCGAAGCTTAATTAACCATAAAAGAGTTGACCGGTTAAACAATGAAATAAAATAATAATTTAATCGGTCAACTACCAAACCGATTAACCCTATTTTGAGATGAGGGCATATATCTTTTTAATTCTTATTTTTATTTTTTACTACTTACTTTTCCAGGGGCAAGTGCCCCTTCTCTTTCTTTCTCTCTTGCCTCTCTTTCGGACGCCTTTATGTTATACAGCTATTTAGTCAACTATATCAATTACTGATGGAATATCTATACAATATTATGTATGTTCCACATGTCGTTGATAACGTAGGTACCAAAAGGCTTTAAAAAAACAATTGGGGGTCTTAATTAACACTTCATCATTCATAAAATATTATACCGTAGTTGATCAACTTAAAGTTTATCAATTTCATCTTAAGAAACAGGAGGACACTTTAAAACGTAATGAAGTCAGACGACCTGGAAAAACAAGATCGGGAGCGTCATAACCTACCGTACCTTTCCAATTATCTTTGATATTTTCTATCTTCAAACATGACAGGACAAAGTAGAAGAGATACAATCTGAAAATAACAACATTATGGTTAGAAATCAGCAACTTGAAGCCGAACAGAGGAAAGTGCGAAAACTAGCTAAAGGTCTTATCAAGGAGAAAGAAGACTTAAAGAAAGAGACGGAGAGATTGAAATTGGTAAGGAAAGTGATTTGAATTATTCCACGTCATTTTAAATGTATTCATAACTCATCAAGTATACTATTAGCGTGCGCTATACCTTAAACACTTTCAACTGTTACTAACATTCATTAGCTTGACTAAACACAACTTGGCATTTAGAACAAAAGTATAGACTACGAATTGGACAATATTGAAAAGTCCCGATTAAAAGACTACTGTACTCATTTTGTGGGATGTGTAAGAATAAGAACAGGGACGGGAAGGGGGAGGGGAGTGCTATACACCTGCCCTGGTTTCGCGCCAACACATATTCAAGCACTGGCTGTTTGAAAGAAATGTTGTTTCTTTCAATTAGGAAATTGACGAGTTGATGTTGGCAGAGGATAAGATATCGAGACACGGTGAAGCAAAAAGTAATGGCACCACAAGTAGCACTAGTACGAACCTTTCTCATCCACTACGAAATGTTGAAAGCGCCATGGATAAAGAAGATTTGACGGAGGCGGAAAAGGAGGAATTCACAAAATCGAAACCAGATAATCCAGATAGCGGTGTTTCAACAGGGACGTGTAGTCCTACCGATAGTAACGAAGGGACAACACGAACGACAGACAATACTACTGATGCCATTTTTATTCTCCAAGAACAGGTAAGATTTTGAATAATGAGAAATAAGAACTGACCAGTTTACGTTGACTGTTGAGTATATAATTTACAAATGGATTCGCAAATTGGACTTCGAAACATGGATCAATTTCATTTTTCACAATAAACACCGAAATGCTCTAAAGTTTCATGTGTATTTGGACACAAAGTTAGACGTTTCTGATGATAACAAACTCAAATGTAGAGCAAATATAACCAAAATAAGATCTTAGAAAACTTCCTGCAAATATGCACAGTTTGTCAACTTACATTACTGTTCCTCCAAAAGTCAAGGGGACTTACAATTGAATTAAAGCATTTCATCAGGAGACAATTGCAATATTACGTTGCAGAGATAAATTCACCATTGTGCAATATCGTTTGTTGTAGAATGTCAAGAAGTATTATATTTCATAGTCTATCGTCTGCTTTTAAATTGATAAAATTTATTCAGTAAACATCTCCAGCATATACATTATTATTTTTTATACCACACTGGTATTACTGATCGCTTCATTATAATATGCTTGCGTTATCGATCTGTAATGATAAACGTTACACATATATTCGAGCCTGATAGCGTTTCTTTTTCAATTTTACTCTGCATTTACGCTGCGTTTTACACAGGTAAATCAGTTCAAGGAGGACTTTAATCGTGAGAGGCAGGACAGGGAAAGGGCCTTCGGTGAAATAGACAAACTGAAGAAGGAATTGGAAAATACCAAACTACTACTGCATCAACAGAACGAGGTGAGTATGAAACCATTTAATAAGAATGAACAGTTTTGTACACTATGGACCCTGCAGGTATAAAGTACAAACATACAGTGTCTGCTTTGTTATAAATCAATGCATCCAATCGGTCTTTCACTGTTTGCACTGTCAACTCTCAAGATAAGTTTGCTTGTTTGTTAGGAACAAACAATATTCTGAAAAGGTCCTTCCTTTTGGCTCACCAACCACAAATCTATATTAAAACTAATCTTTTTTGCGGTACACGGAGTTTACCCCCTTTAACTCTTTTTATTTATCATTTTTTTAAAAATTTGGTTAACACCCATTATGAATGGCTAACTTTATGTTTAATATTGTGTACACTCTATAGGCTAACACGTCTCTTTTGTATATATCTGTATAGTGACTACATGCAGATGTAAGCGTAATTGAAGCTCATGTCGTTTACATTCAGGTTCAAAACCTTTCTTGATTTGTGTTAATGCACAGACCGTATATTCCCTGTGAAATTGTGCTTATTTTTATTCCAGCCTGCTGCTAAGAAAAAATCGAAGAATGTGGCAGCTTTGTTTAGCAGTAAGCAAAAGAAAAAGAAAGAGCCACAAGGTGCAGTCTTTGAATATATGAGCCCAGATGAAGTTGCGGCTTTACAAAGGGTAACAAATATACCGAAAGACTTTTTTGCCCTCTTTATTTGAAATCATTTACCGTCAGAAGGTCTTAGTTTTCGATAAGTAATCAAAAGCGATCTTTCTCAAGCCTGGGTTTGCGGGCCCCTAGGGGTCCGGGAGGTCAAAATACACCTGCAAGAAGTCGGCGGATATGATTGGGGTCTACAACAGGCTAATGGACCCGTCAACATATTACTGACATAAAAACCGTGTCAGCCAGTCAGAACAACCGTGAGAGTAACATTGTATGCAAACAACAAGCAAACAAACCTGAGGGTCATTATCAGTACGTCCTATGTGTCTGGTGGTCCCTGCGAACATTTTCTACTGTCCCTAGGAATCTGTGGATGAAAGAAAAAAACAAGACCAGATAAACAAATGGCTCTCTGAATCCACATTCGAAAAACGAAAGGGGGATCTGATATGCCTCAAGGGCAACCAGCTTTGTAGTGTGATGGTTCGATATATAGGGCCAGAGAGGGCCCCGCAAGCGTGATCTACGTTTTGATGATCCAAACTTTACACGTGAACGCTCCGGCTGTCACGCGACCCGAAATCTCTGGTTACTTCAAATTGTCACTTCCATATAAACACAGACCGATGGGAGGAGTGGCGCGCACTGTAATCCTACAACTAGCTATATAGATTTGGAAATAACCCTGGTAGCCTTTTCGCACTTGCGTAATGCTTTCGTCGACGTTGATCAAAATTATGATCGCGTCCGGGTGAGGTTTGTTATTTCAAAGAGCCTAATCCTCTTGCGTCCTAATATGTGATTAGAATGCGGCCTATATAGTAAAAGTTTCGCTTCATATTATCATGATTTTTTGTCGAAAACTAAGTTCCTTAATATTTATGATATGATATTTATGTAGCACTATGATCAACTTTGTTTTTATATTCCGAGGGAACTTTAACTATCTCCTTTCCCTTTTGAAAATTTCACAGCAACGAGCAACAAGAGAACAGAGAAGAACTAACACATACGAAGAAGAACGAGAAGAAGGCAATCACGTTTACCATGAAATAGAAGATTGACATCGATGAACCTAAGAAACATTTTCTGTTTAACTCAATCCCTTTTAGTTTTTAAGAGAAACGATATATCTTGTCATCGTACGTCCCGTCCTATCAAGAAATGGGTCAAATTTGATGATTTCTGTATTCTGGATCCTCCATGCTCTTGAAAAACAAAGAAGTTTATTTAAATGCGTCGCATCGTAAGCTATTGTTCTTATTTGCTTCATATTGAAACGAAAAGAGATTATAAACAAGAAAAGGGTTCATTCATTCGCAACCAACAAGCTTGCTCAATATTTCAATGTTTATGACCCAGATACAGTTTAAACCTCAAAGACCGTTGAAACCAATTGCAAAATAATAGCCTACAATGGTATAGCTTTTAATTGTATATTGTGTGTAGCATCCCAATTGCTTTTTATCTAGTTGTATATTTGTACATAAAAGACGGAATACATATTTTTACTTCAGTTGTTTAGTATTGATGTCACATTCACATGCAGACAGGAAAAAAAGTGAAATCTTTGTCAAGCGATACCACGAAATAAATTCTTACGTCAGGATTTCAGCATGGAGAACAGTTATGACGTAGACAACTTGGCGTCTCAACAAAGAGAAGACCGATCACTTCTAATTGCAACCCTGTTGGCATCAATATATGATTTTTCGTGACACTTTTAATGTTTGCCATGTTTGCCAGTGTGTATCAAGAAAGTGAGTTTGTATAGAAGTGTTCTACCAATGCGGGTATAGTTATTTGCAGTCTCGTAAATGGAATAGCGATACCGGGTATCAGGCAGTGATAGTACCCTCGCCAACATTTGTCAGCTACGATACCAATTAACAAATCAAACTGTTAAGTTGAAAAAGCTCGAAGATATACCACACCGCCCGAATCATATGTAAAATCTGTATCGTTAAATGTCTTTGTTGCATCTCAAATCAGGTAAAGGCCTAGGTCTATACTTACATCACGTTAGTAAACATAATTTGTGTTGAGCAATAGTGAAGTCATCCACGTACGAGCACGTCGTCATTTGCACGCTAATATTTGATGCTATCAAGTAAAAATGAAGTTGACGGTTGTTGACTGGTATTGGTTGACTGGTTGACTGGTTAATATGCTTTAAGCACGGCTACAGCTGGTAATGCGAACATACTTATAGTAGCCTTTTCTGAATACATGTATAATATGAGAGCTAAAAACCTACTGACGTTATCCCAAGCTGCCAAGTAAATCCCTCTATAGCAGATACAAGCATGAATACAAATCCCCTTGAAATCCTAAAATTGATAGCAAATGCATTTATTTGAGGAACATTCGCAAAATGACGTAACTTGTTCTAAATCATAACAGAAAAAATGGCAGTTGTTCTAGATGATGTGGAAGGGGTAGGAGAGTCTGAACAGACACAGAAAATTCAGCTTATGATAATTGAATGAATCACATATTAAGTTTGTGAGCAAAAATGTCACCACTTACTTTCTCACAACACTTGAAAGTAGCCATTCATTTTCACAAGAGGAAGTAGCCCTCTTCGGGTGAACACAATGTCATCTGTAACATTTGGATAAACTTCAGTTTGTAGAAAATTGAAACAGGTTGCAAAAGACCACCGATGACCTTTAGTGAGATACCTTTACCCTCAGCTAAAATGGCGGCGAATCCGACTCTCGCCTTTTCTTAAGGAGATATTCAACAAGACTGAAGTTCATTGTTTAACATAAATTACTGGTAATTGTCAGGATTTATCGGTCAGAAACACATCCTACTAGCATTTAGCGTAATGGTGTATTATTATTATTATTTATTTTTTAAATATGGAGACAATTTATGAATGCGTCTGGCAACAGCCGAGTTAGTAAAATCATCATGCCATGGTATGAAGTAAACAAACAACAACTTAGTCCATAGATAATAATAATCCATGTGGTATTTTGAAGAGAAAAAAATCACATGGAGGGAACATTTACCGCTAAATAAGCACTCCAACTGTATCACGTTTCAAGGCTACATTGAGGATTTAGGAAATTTAGTAAAAGCTATCGAAGATAATATATTATGATGACGTCACAGACCGCCGACTATATGATACCATTTTTTGGGAGAAGGGAAGGGTTTATCTAACAAACAGTTTTACATAGTTTAAATTGAGACAATCAAACAACCGTATAATAGGATAAAAAATAGTGAGATGGATTTTTTTTTCTACTAGCAGCGTGGTCTTTCAATTTACATGAAAGTTGTGGATGTTCGCCTACCCACTGGTTTATCCCTTTAGGGACAGGAATTGTGTTTACAACTAACGCAAGTGATAACTCCCTGCAGTGATTAAATTTTTTTCGACGGTATTTGCTCGCTACCGCATTAACCATACTTATAAATGTAATACCTATTATAGTAATACTACCTAACTGATGAGATTGCTACACTAACGTAAACTAACTATACATCGCTTCTAGTTTCTTGTTAGGCCTAACTTAATATCAATTTTGTTACATGGATAACTGTATCCTGCAGTGTATAAAAATAATATTTAATAAACTGTTGTGCAAAAGGCTCCATTGTCCGATTGCTGTTCATGTGAGGTAATAACATCTTTTGTGCAGTGTTACCTTAAATATTCTCATATATAATGTGACAACGGTATCAATAAGCACGTTGGATGTCTGGTTTTACGGTTACACAGGCTCACAAGCTTTGGTTAGGTTTTCTTGTATGTAGTTTCAATTCGAAAAGTGTATATGCATATGATGCTGCACTCGCTAGCGCTGTTCGGCGTCTCGCTTGATTACCATGCGACTTAATCAATACGTGCATATAGAAATAAGCCTATACCAATACAGTCAGTACATAAGGCGATAGTAAACGTTGACCCTGATGGGACAAACAAGTTGTACACTTATTGTGTTACCATAACACGACAAAAATATTTGTAGAGTTTACAAGTAACGGTAATATGATACCGTATCTTGGCGAAAATGATCAAATTGTCGTGTTAGATATTAAACTGGACAACACACTAAAACCATGGAGGTAAGACAGATATTTGTTGACCTGACAAGTTACACCGCTAATATGACGAAACTTATCAAATTGTCGATTTTTGTTATAATAACACAGTAGGTCTGAAATCACAAGGAAAACTGATTTTAACCCTATGTTGACAATCTTCCAACACCTTAATTGCTCTGGGTAATATATATATATTTTTTTGCATTGTTGACATGGAACTTTACAACCTTCACTTTATCGTCACGGATCATAGCAGTTGTGGCACCGAGGCAACCACCAAGTGAAGGCTTTGTGATTATCTGATGGTGACCTTTGTAGTTAACTCAAAGAATACTCTCTGTGTAGTTTAATATTTGGATTATGGAGTACGTGTTTACTTATAAACTATGCATGAAATCAGCCGGAAAATAGACAAGGTTATCAACACAAGTTGCTGAATGGCAGTAGCATTTCTCTGCAGTATAATTGGGGATTCTTTCAATTTCAATACGACCTAAATACTTGCCCAATTTCATATACAATTTTTATAGCCGCAGTATAGGCAATTAAATATTGTATCTTCAATATTGCTAAGAGACGGTATCACTGAAAACTGCAGCGCAGATTGTTGGCATGTACTAACACGATATACTACAAAAATACAATGCCTTCCTACAAGCTCAAGTATTTTAATGCTCGTGGTCGTGCAGAAGTTATTCGAATGGTGTTTGCAGTAGCTGGCGTAGCTTACGAAGACAATCGCATGGTCGGTACAGCCTGGAGTAAGGACAAACAGGGTTAGTGATTAGAGATTTGTCGAAAATTAAAATATCATTGCCAATATTATAACGTATACCACCGCAAATGTTTCAGTAATCATGTGTATTTGTAAGATAAGTTCTGCCCCAGGTAGCCTCAAACTGTTCTAGCAGTAGCCTATATTTAAACAGCTCCAGGTGAAACTCGGGCATAAACTGCTACCAGTTCATTTATGCACTCGGTGGTGCTGAGACATTGAAATAGGCGTTAACCTGACGAAGCATTCGGAGCCTCGTACCGACAAACCGGCTCTATGCTCCATGTACCAAGCCTATAGAAGTTAGCGGTAATGGGTAGTGAATGAATTTGATATTAGTAAGATGGTGGGTGACGTAAGCTCCTGATACTAAAAATGACCATGATACTTGTCAAATCTTTATTCTATAGATACACTTTGCAAACAAGTTCCCGAACTGGAGGTTGATGGAGTAAAGCTAACAGAATGTAGAGCGATATATCGTTATATTGCTCGGGAATACGGTAAGGCATGAAGACAATTTATTATTTGTCTAGGTCAGAATTTTAGCTGTTAAGCAGACAGATCTAAGCTTTGGGACTACGTGAAATTTGACTACGTAGGATACTCATGAGTATCCTTGCAAGTTGCTTAATAACTCTATTGGATATATGTGCTATGATCACAGCAGCACCGTCATTGTCCAATCAACGCATGGATGACAAACAAGAAAACTTCCTCTCCGTTTTTTAGAAGTGATGATACATGACAGTTGACCTAAATTACTTATAAAGTTTATTGGTACATGATATCACGATATCAAGTGGCCTCGCACAGTTCCTGTGCTAGGCCGGTAGTAGGCCTATATGTTAATACCCAAAATTATCAAGTGTATCCGGCATGAGAAAATTATGTTCCCCTCAAGTAGGTTACACTAACTCGTGTCATAATCAAATGAACGTTAATCGTCTATAAACCTTATAGCCTATCATGATCTAGGATAGACTAATTAGTGAAGTCAACCTTAGTCGATTCAAATCCTGATTATTGTATTAAATCAACTTGTTGCCAAAAAAAGAAGTAACAAAAAAGAAGAAGAAAGATCTGTAAAGATTCCAAACACTTTGCAGTTGATCCAAACTAGAAACACTCCTTCATATTTAGTCACCTGTTATGACAGTAAGCTATTGGGTAATGTTTGTATACGTTAATGTGATTCAAAGAAAAATATTGTCGCCAATGTAAATATCAAAACACCCGTATACGGTGCAGCTTCCACTGTATCAGCTGTTTTATATCCTTCCCGTCCATTTCAAATGGAAAGTTTATAAAATGAGATAACAATGCTTCATCTGCACTTAATCAGTATAAAACGTGACCTGTGTTGTATATTTTGCTAAATAGTGGCTTAAAGGGTGTGAAGACTCGCGCAAAAAGAAACGTCTAATGTCGGTAATCTGACCTAGTTTCGAATGAGGTGTTACAGAAGTGTTAGACACCACCATCGATCCCATAAAATACGCACACAGCTTGCTACCTTCGGTCATTAGACACTAGTGTACAGTCAGTACATACAGCTGCGGTCAATACCCACAGCACAGTGTACAAACGATACGATGGACATCTCAGGTCCAGCTAAAGATAACAAGGTATCACGTTTCATTACTGTCTGCATTTTGTAGCGACAAGCAGAAAACTTCACTTGCAAGCAACGGAAAGTAAAATTTTTCAGAACGCAGCACGCGGTTTGGGGCGAGTCTTCAATGCCTTTAATGTAGCAGTAAAACTTTTTAATTGCAAACGTCCACAATTTCTATTTCTTGACTTCACAGGACTCTTCGGTGAAGATAATTTAGAAGCGGCCAAAATCGGATCAGTTTGTTCTGTAATTGAAGATTTGTTTGAAGAGATTATTAAGGTTACTCTGGAGCGTGATGCCGATACCAAGGTAATACAGTTCATATTACTGAGTGACGCTTATAAGTTTTATTCTATAGCATGTATGTACAGTGATGCTGTAATAGGACTGCTCCGATTTTCGGATATAAATTAATGATCATCATCATTACAAAATTATGCAAGTGATTGTATTTCATTACACGAATGACGCAAGTTAAAATGAAATAGCTTGACAGCTCAGCTAAGTGATTCAGATGTTCCTTTTCCACAATGTTAACCGATTGTTAACATTTATTACTCTTCATACTGTGAATGTGTATAGAAAATATTCTTCTTATTTTCGCTATTGAAAAGGAAAATGTTATTGAGGTATACATTGATTTAAATAGGGGTACGTCAATTTCAAACCACATATATAAACAGCGAATTAAATCAAGGCTCCAACTCAATTGACCAATCGGATACCAGTAATTTACACGGCGTCATAATACAACCGACAGACCCTATACTATCATCATGTAACAAAGGTATAACTTCCACACTTTAAACCAAGGGCGTAGGAACCGGTGGGGCTGGGGGGCGCCAGCCCCCCCACCCCCCAGTGAAAAATATGGTGGGGCGGAAGTATCA
>JAIPMN010008722.1:0-11437 GCA_020650975.1 Apostichopus californicus | reverse complement strand
ATATATATATATTGGGGGGATGAGTAAAATTTATTTTCGTCGCTTTTAATAACATTCTTGATTAAGAATGACCCCATGTTTATATAGTGTTATGAGTAGTTATTATAAGCCACCACCAATTCAACGAACGCAATGATGCAATAATAGGAACCCAGATAACAAGATGCTCCTCGGGCACAGCTGTTGTTATTCGAATATATTCACCATAGAATATGGTAATATAATTAGAATTTTAACATAATGGCTACCCTAAATTCACTTGTTTATTCCATGAAAAGAGGGCATATTATTAACAAGAAAGCATTAGCGCCTATAGAATTGTTGTCCGAATAACACATTTGTGGTGACTTGTTTTTTCTTTCTTCTTTATCGGTTGCTCTGTATTTTTGGTGACATTGTTACAAATTTATAAAGTCCCGCCGAGCTCTATTGACATCGTATGTGTTCGTGTCGTGTGTATATACGACTATACACAACCATATGGCCTATAGTTTCGCCGAATAGGGTCTATACAATTGGCCATGCGTCTTTATCGTGTTTATCACTGTCTTGGAAAATAAAACTTGGCTGCTTGAGGACGTTAGCAATCGACTTTTATGGCTTTAATATAGAAAACTATAGTTCCTGTACCCGACTTTATGAAGCTATACTTTGTTTGATTTTTTTTTGTTACGCTACGAGTACAAAATGTAATGCTGGATCAATGAAAGTGCATGTACATTTGCAGTCCCAAAATACTTGTACTAGCTTTCACAGCATTGTTGTTAGGTAGTGTTTTCGACTCCTTTATGTGGGTTACTCCCCGCCCCAACCCCCACCCAACTATCAACCCCCCGCCCAATCACCAACCCATATTATTCTTCTTTACCTTGTTATCGCACGCTACCTGTACACCGAGGTAATGTTTTAGGCATTAAATACAATATTCATATCGTTTAAATGTTACAAAATTTCAACCATTTCTTTAACTAAACTTGAAGCAATGGCAGTATAGTCAATTGGCTTCTACCTCCCCCAATAATTTTGTTTAGTTCAATATTGTGTGTTTTATTTTATCTTGCCCAGTACGAGTCATTTTGAGCAAAAAATATAACAACCACAAGATAAACAATGGGATCATATTTCTGTCTGTATCTTTGAATTTTTTTAATTTAGTCATTGAAAAATAGAAAATATAAAACAAGATTGTTCACGTTTTCTTGAATTCATCATTTGCAGGTAAATGTATAATGGAGGTTGTTGTATCACAGAATACCTGTTGCATTCCTGAAAGACTCCATTATTTCTCTCTTACAGTTTATTTATTTTTTGTTGTTGCTTACTCCATGATCAAATACAATATATTTTAACCCCCCAAAAAGTGACTTCACCCCCAGATTTGTTAAATCCCTTCATAAATGTAACATTTATCATAAAGAGAGTATTTTCTCCATCCTCCATGGAAACAGATTTGAGCCTTTCTTCCAAAAAAAACAACAATAAAACTATCGACTATGAACCAATTGCACACATTCTCTCTCTATTTTGTTTCTTCTTCTTCTTCATCTCCTTTCTTGTTTCTCTCTGTCTCTCTTTCCCTCACCCTGTCTTTCTTCCCTTTTCTGTTTTTATTTGCAAACGTAATACCAAAAATGCCATTCTGAGCATGTTCGCCAGTCCTTTTTTACGCATTCAAAAATTGAACCATTTACAAGCTAAAAATATGAAAACACGCGCTCTTAACACATGTCTTTACCAAAGTAGGTTAATCGCATGATAAAACCCTCCAAGATGAAACTTGTCTCGGAAACACCTTTTTTTCTCTCATCGTTCCTTTACTCCCCAAAGGCGTTAAAGATTGAAGAAACAGTCTGTTGAGTTAACTCAACTATTATATTATATCCTTAGAAAATTTATAGAAATCCTATACGTTTTGAATAGCGTTTCGATTTCCTCAACAACTTGTTCCCACTCTTGTATATCTGCAGGGCTTTTTTTCCCCCGTTATCAAGCGCTACTTGAGTCCGTCCAAGCTATACAACGTTACAACTCGGCCAAGTGCGAGATTTATTGGAAACTGTATAACTTTTTTTTTATTAAAATTGAGCAATTTAGTCTGGTTCTCTTCATGCTATGAAGACATTCGCGGGACTATTTAACGGTTTATTTCTTCTCTCTGTTTCTCTCTAGCTTCAATTTTGTTTTTTGTTTTTTCTTTTCTTATTCTGATAGAAGTATATCTATACGAAAAAGACGCCCAAGGATAATGTACTACAAGCTTCCGGTTTGGTTTCTCAAATGGATGGTGAATCTACAAAAATAAAATTAAAATACGCCTACAAATAAAAAAAAAGTTAATTTAACTTTCTTTCTTTTTGAAGCGTGATCATAATTTTTTTTCTCATTTTTGTTATATAAAATTTCAACATTGCTTCTATGTTTCTAATAAAATATATGTTCTGTGTTTTAAACATTTATAGCATATAATACTTCTATTTCGAATTATATATTTAAAATCGTGAAGATAATGTTCTCTCTACAAATATGAACATTTTGGCGAGTATGGACCATCGACATAATATCTTCAATCAAATTCAGTGAGTGCATAGTTAGATTTTTTTTGGGTGGTAATTTTGCTTTTAATAGAAATATTGCCTGCCTTTGTTTTATTCCCTGAAAGCATCACTAGATGATGAGAGTGAGGCACTGAAAGAAAATAAATCCTTGTATTGTCACCGAACTACTATGTAAAATATGAGAATTTTTTCACTTTTTCTCTTCTGTGTGAGATGGAGAGTCACTAGTTAGACTAGAAATTCAACTCCAAACGATTAAGTGATCGCTTGAGCTCCAGTTTTCACCTACCACCACCCCTCCCTCATCCCCTCACCCTCACAAACATTAAGGGCGATGGTTTAGTTTTCAAAAGAAAGTTGAGTGGCAATTTGTAACTATATATTGTTCAACTCACTACGATTTCAATTTCTCATACACGTGTCGTTGTGTTGTGTTGCACAGGTTAAAAAACCTCATCCTCGTCCGCAAAGCATATATGCAAAGAGCATGCAAATTAGTTTCGATTCAACACATTGGTTTCAATAGTCCGTATAATTTCTTACTTCTCATCAAGTACGATAATCAGCTTCCAATCTTGCTTGTTACTAAGTCGTCTTTTTTAAGGGGTTAGCTGGCTCTTGTTCCCTTCGTTAACGTAGACAAGAGGCGACAGAAATAAACTTTATCAGAGCTGGATTAGGATTGTGGAACACGTTGTTATCCTTTTATCACCTTTGTACACCCACACACACTCATACACGTTTTTTGAGAAAAGGTTTTTTTTTTCTTTTTCGTTTTTACGGCGTTTGTCATTTCTTAATTCTGTACCACTAGGGTAACTTACTATAAACTACGGAATGGGGTTTGATTTCTTGGCCTTTTTTGCTCTCATGTAATGAAATCCTTTTTAGAGATACAAATGTTTTGGGTGCATTCTATTTTTTCATTAGTATTGTCGATTTATTATTCATCTATGGGTAAAGTTAATGTTAATAATAAATTGTTGCGATATTCAAATCATGTCATTAAATTTGTTCTCTTATTAATTTTGAAAAGTTTAAATACTAATAAATAAATATGATATTTTCAGGTCAATGTGTAATGAAGAAAGAAAACAGTCATTCAATGGAATTTGTGATTGAACGAACGGATATTTAATATTTGCATTTTCATCCAACTGTTTCACTATCATGAAAATCTTAAGTTGTTCCTTTTTAATGTCATTGTTATTGCACATGTAACTTTGGGTCAAAGTTCAATCGTATAGTGTAAAATAGTTAGTAGTGATATTTCACAAGATTCATCGAATAAGAGTTATTACCTGTTCGACATTTTAGCATTAAATCAACTGGACAGCATTCTTTTTTTAAATATTATTTTCGGTTTTTATAAATATTTAAGCAAAAACATATGTTTTTACATGTTTTTTGTTTATCCTATAAGGTTCTGCTCTTCCCGTACCTGCATGTGCAATGTATAATACATAATAAGATATGTAACAGAATATGTAATAAATTATGTACAATTCCTTTCAAACTTCGAAAGTGCACAACTAAAAATAATCATGTTTCTATTATTAAAACTACAAAATAATAATAATAGTAATAATAATAATAATAATAATAATAATAATAATAATAATAATAATAATTTCGATATGAGTGTGTGTTTCACTTTCGATTTGAATTTTTTCGAATACAGTTTTCAGGATAAGGACTTGGAAATCCAAGTTTCGATTTCATTATTGAAACTATTTTCACGTTTTTCTATCAAAGTGATATCCATTTTTAGGCAAACTAAAATCCATCCTTGGGTAAAAATGAATACCCAACAATAGAGATTGTCCAAGTTTGTTCCATTTCATTGTATTCTATTCTGGCGAAAGTGTTTTTTTTTTTTGCTTTCATCTCACAATTTTTTTTATTTATTGTATTTTTATTTCCGCTTACTATTATTCTGCAATCAAGCATAGTTAGAATTAAGTAAAAGAACTTTTACTTTAATCAGTCACACATTTTTCTTATTTTTTAATTTTATGTGGTTGTGTTAAACGCTTCTGCCACAATCATTCAAATCGGGAAACAAGTAATTTTCTTTATAAATAAAATCTGCAGCAAAGCGTAAAAAAGGTCTAACAACTGAAAGAAACAAAACAAACAGAAAAATTGACACAAACAAATGTTATAATGTTTTATCTATGTCATATTTTTTTATCTTCACAAATAATTCTTTGGCTCAAAATATTTTTGAAAAAGGAAAAAAAAATCACATTAAAAATAAGAAGCAAACGGAGAAAAAACAGACGAAATATACATAACGTATCAATTAATGGATTGAAATAGGATTGGTATGAATGGTATTCATTAATGGGACAATAGGTTGGAGCAATCTAAATCAATCAATCAATGTGATTAATCGATTGAAATTCATGGTTATTGAAAGACTTTTGGAGAAAAAAAATGTTTCAACTAACATTCAAGAACCTTACGAAGATAAAAAGAAATCAGTTTTGCACGGACCATTTGAAACAGTAATAGAAAGACAATTTTTCTTTAAAAAAAAAAGAAGGAAAATATTCAAGGAGACCGAACAATTAAAACAAGACAATGAAATTAATTTCCAGCTTAAATCATTTCACTACACACTTTTAAAAAATATATTAATAACGATATTAACCATTGTAGAGAATGGATTTTATTTCCGAGCCCAAAGAACTAAATGAAAAAAAAGTTCTCTATGTCATAATTTTTTTTATCTTAATTCTTTTCCTTTTACCTCAACTGAATCTAAATTTTCTAAAATCTACAATAAATTTGGCACCTGATTTTGCTTTCCTCTTAAATTTTTTTACAAAAGTGATATTTTTCTTCAAATTTCTCAAAGAAAAACAATCACCGTAAATAATAAGAGTCTATAGGTAATATGAGTTGTTATTCAAGAACATGCTAACAATGAAAGATGAAAAGTAAGATTTTAAAACAAAGAGGGATAAAACAGAAACAATTGTAATAATAAAAGTAATAATAATAATAGTATTAATATATCTACAATCAAGAAATATTTGGCAAAACCTATAAACAAACGAAAAATATTTTGTCATTCGAAGTAATAAAAAACTGTTTGAACAAATTTTGATGACTTAGTAAACAGCGTAACCTAAAGGGAAAAATTTAAATAAATCGAAGGGATAAATGTTGACAGTTGGGATTCATTCGCCTACCCCCCCCCCCACCCATTTTCCCCTCCCAAAGTAACAGTCCCGGTGAATTAAAACCCCTGAAAATTTCTGCATCTAGCAGTTTTAATATTATAAATAAATATCGTTGAAGAAAATGAAACCATTGGTGATGCATGTGATTGAGTTTGTAACATTTATAGACTCAGTTTGATTTTTGCAGCGGTCATGAAATGAAAATATCAAATAAATTAAACGCAGACTATAACCAAACAAACTCTTCACAAACAAAATCACTGTATGTATATACACACACGCACACACACACACACACAATCTTATCCCAAGTCAATATTAACGGCAAGTGGCCAAATTTACTCACGTTAATTTATACTAACAAAACAAAATCAAGTTATTTCGTAAACACAGAGTAAAAAAAGATAAAATATAAAGTCATCCGGGAAAGTCAAAAGTCTCCTAATTTCTGTTTTTTTAAACTTGAATATTGTTTGGTATTTCTTAAATATGAACAGCTGATTTGAAGCAAGTTTTTTACACAGTTTGTTGGATTGATTTTATATAGGAATGGATAACATTTCTTGATATTCTTCTATAAAAGCGGTGAAAATGATGGTATTAATTTTGTGTATTTTCTGATGCCTTAAATCTAAATAGAAGTTTAATTATTTTCGCTTCATGTTTAATTCACGTGTCATGATGTAGCTCAATTTAGAACATTTTATACTACGCCTGTTTGAGTTTAGGTTTAAAAATAGCGATGAGATATAATGTTGTACACAGTGTGTCATATAGCCCTAGAAAATGTGGTATGCAAGAGATATTTATCCTCATAAAATAATATATTTTAACTACAATCTTACAATCATAGTTTTATAATAAAAAAACAAGAATGTAAATAGAAAAGCAGGGTGGGGGGGGGGGGGGTCTACGGTTACCGGTCCCAAAATTTGGAGTCAAGTCGACCGTAAAGGTATTTGGTGAAAACAAAGATTGAATACAATATAAAATAAGCTATTTGAGAGCTATTTTTAAGGGACCTAGAAAACATATATAAATAGCGTCGGGTCTCTGAATTCAATGGAGTTTTATCTAGCAAAGCGAGATGTAAAAACGGGGGGAAAAAAGAAAGAAAAAGGAAATAACAAGGGCGATTTTTTACTCACAAAATTCTGTAAAAACCCCAAACTGTCACTGCAGAGGCACGTCCATCACAACGTTGATTCGAATGATCCGTTTCAAATATATATATATTACACACGAAAAAGAAAATGTGAAAAATTAAAATTGTTTCAAATTTGGCAAAGATATGTCAACATGTTGTAGTCCATTGTTTGTTTTGGTTTTTTCTAATTTTCTTTTCTTAAAAAAACGAATTATTTCATAATTGGTTAGCTTGTGCTGTTGTGAGTTGACTGTACGTTACTTCTCCTCCCGTCGAAACTGGACCGCTGTACTCCATGGACGGTTTCACCATCGGAGAACTCATAGCTGGCATATGGTTGTACCCGTAACCCATCGCTGCCTCGTAAGCCTTCGGGTCGATTTTGTGCTCAGGAGAGATGATGCTACTGATAGAGAACGGATGATAAGACGCTGGATGTTGGCCATACATGGCGGCCGGGTGTGTACCGTGCATGCCCGGCATCGGCCCCGTAGGGTACATGTGGTGGACTCTACTCGCTGGATGCGTCATGGAAGATACTGGGCTACCACTGGTGTGGTGGGGTGATGGCATGTTGTCTGGGTTTGGTTCAAGCTTTTGTACCTGTAGCGACATCATCTGGTGGTTATCATGGTGTTGGTGGGTGGCCATCTGATGTCCTGGGTGGTGGTCGTAGTCCCCAGCGGTTGATGTATGAAGTACGGGAGTATCTGAAGTGATGACGTCGGCAGAGGAGGAGGGTTGAGAGGCTACCGGTGTCCCCGTGTTCGATTTTGGAATGTGACCCTCCGCACCACCGTCTCCTTCATCTAAAGATGTGTTACCATCCTCTCCATCTGGCGAATCATCTTTGGTCTGTCTCTGTGCCTCCTTCTTGGGACATTTGAACCGTTTTTGCCGTCTGAGATAACAGCCATTTTCAAACATGTTACCAGCCTCTGGGTGAAGGGTCCAAAAGCTACCCTTGCCCGGTCGATCAGGGGTGCGTGGCACTTTCAAGAAACAGTCATTGAAAGATAAACTATGACGAATGGAGTTTTGCCATCGCTGTTGGTTCTGGCGATAGAAAGGGAAAAGGTCCATGATGAATTGATAAATGTCACTAAGTGTCACCATTTTGCTCGGTGTCTGCTGGATCGCCATGGTGATCAAAGAGATGTACGAATAAGGTGGTTTGGCGTGAGTATAAGACCTTCGGTAGGATTTCTCGGCACGAACACGATCCAAGGAAACCGCTGCCTGGGCTTGAGCTAACCTCATAGTCATGGGACTACTCATGCCGTTCGCCATAGCCATGTTCATACCACCAAAGCTGGACATCTGCATTGAGTTCATGGCTCCCATGCCGTTCATGTTGCTATGTCCCATACCCATACTCTGGGCATTCACACCCATGGCACCCATGTGGGTGCCACCGCCATGCATACCGCTCGAAGTCATGGTCATGGATCCAGGGTAAGAGTTCATTGGACTCATGGTGGCAGTTGCCATCCCCGCGGGTGCCATACTGGTCATGGACATATTCGTCATGGAGCCTGGTCCGGCCGCTGGGTAGCCGTGCTTGGGTGATATCATTCCTATATCAGCCATTGCTGCAGGGAAAGCCGTCGTCGTCCAAATACGATATAACGAAGAAACACGTCGAGGAAGACACCAATCCTTTTGGCAAATCGAGATCCAATTACGAAAGTCCTTAATTAATACACAAACAACATTACCTCTGACGTCGACACACCTTATAAAAGTCAGCACTTGCGTGTGTTGTCCGTGTGGCGTTTGACTATCTGTCTGTGTACCTAACAGATATGAATAACTTCTAAATGGATGATTGTATAGAACAGTCGTATAACAGACGTCTCAGTGCACATTGAGTCCCCCTCGAACTTTGTCCGAAATAGTTAATGAGTGTTTGTTGCCTTATGCCAAGGAGATTCTCTGCAAATGATGGAGAGGTGAAGAAAAAATATATATCAAATCTTCGGGAAAAAGAAAACACATGCGCACTCGACGAGCTAGCAATACAGACTGCTTAAGTATATAGGTACAAGAGGGAAAAAATATACTCCAACCAAAACCAAATCAACCAACCTTTGCACTCATGCATTAAATCCGTAAGCCCCGCCCACTTTTAACATGTTGACTAATCAGGGAGCACTTTTACAAACAACCAATGGACCGCTTCGCTATGTAATAACGCGTACATACAATACGTGAAAAGTTTTTAAGACCCATTCAAACTTAATCAATTGGAAAATGTTAGAGGTCTCTGATACGTCTCTCACTCTTATAATTAGAGACTTTTTAATTCTCTCAAAATTTATTTCTGGTAAATTTAATTGAGAAAAGGTACTGTGTCTCAAACCCGATAGTGTTCAACATCTATATACTGTTCCCTTGTTAGTCGGTTTTGATTAGTTATTTTAGTTAAACTTAGCTAAATTAGTTTGCTGAAAAAGAAAAGAAAAATAACAGGACGAAATTGTTGAAGGTTAGAGATTATTATTATTGTTTTTCAGTTAGGTTACCAGTGATGAAACAAACTGCATTGCTCTCACAGTTAGTAATGTATTTCAAGTTACTATCATACAATAAGATTTTTATAACTTCTTGGAGTATGAAGTTTATGTGTGTGTGTGCTGTATGTGGTTGGTTAATCAATATGTCTGCCTTTTGTGTGTTGGTGAAAATTTTCGTATATTTAGATCTGTGGTTTTCTCTTTCTTACTGTTTTCTTTTTTGTTTTTTATTTACTTTTTGGTGGGGTTCTTTAAAGAGAACTCTGCTAGTAAACAAACTTTGCTTTCTTCCTACAACCTCTGTCTTCGTAAACAAACTAATGCATTCTGTATTAAACTCTTCCAAATTGCGTATTCTTTCTTTTATTCTTTGCTTTACTTGACTAATTTATGAAGATGGAAATCTTATAATAATAATAATAATGTCGAAAAAGGAACCGTTTACGAATGAATCACTCTGTTTTGTAAACACATAACAAAAAAATGCATTTCCTTCTTTCAGCAATACTGTAATATTCTTTTACTTTTTTTTTACTTCTTCCTCTTTCCATTTTGCCCATGCTATCAAGATATAATGATTTTTATATATATTTTTTCATTATTAATTTATATATATATATATATATTTATATATATATATTAATTAATTATAATTTTTATTATTATAATTTTTTCTATTTTCTTCAGGGAGGGGGGGGGGGCGCCTTTATACACTGTTTAGAAGATCAATTCCCGAATTTCAAGTCTTTTCGTTTATCGTCAAAATGGATAATGGAAGCAATGAAAACAATTTATAAGAGGACACGTACTCATTACGGGCACTATCTGTTTATTTTAAGAGTCTTATTCTGTGTTTCGTTCATTTATTTATTTATTTATTTATTTATTTTCTTACCTTGTTGTGGACTCATTAAGTTTTAACCTTTCTGATAATAAAAAAGGGAAGATATTCCAATATATGATAGGCCAAGGACAAGATCCACGTTTCGTTTTGAAATAAACTACTTGTATAACAATGGACCATGTAGCCTAATGCATGGATAAGGCATCTGACTTCTCGTATCCTTTACCATAGTAGCGACGGATCTGTTCAGGAACAAAAGCGTTTTAGGATAAATCCCTATAACCCACCTCATGGGGCCCGTCTGTCATTAACTGGGAGAGTGAAGGAAAATTTTAATTTTAAGAAATCGTTTAATTGGTGGCAAGCTTCTACTTGACATTAAATAGCCGGCATTGCAGTGTCATTCTAGTACTGTTTGTATCACCTAACTAAGTTCCGTAAACAGTAAGGGCAACTTAACCTAGTGGATAAGGCATCCGACTTCGGATCGGGCGTTTGGGGGTTCGAGGCCCTTCGTGTACGTTCTTATTTTAATGCTTGCTCAGCATTTTGAGAGATGTGAAAATATGTTACATTGTGCACTTTGTGCACATTGTTACACTGTTACACATTGCTACATTGTGCATGTTGTTATACTGTTACACACTGTAACACATTGTTACATTATGCACTGCATATACTGTATTCCTTCTTTTTTTCCCCGCTTTTTTTTGTGTGGGAAGTTATGCACTAGTTCTGTATGAGCACCCATACAGTTGGGACAATATCCCTATACTGCTAATACCACTCTATACTGTCCTCTCATACCATGCCTCAAAGCACTCGTACTGACAGTGCGGACAGTTCCTAAGCTTTATCGGGATATGATATGATATGATATGATATGATATGATATGATATGATAAGATATGATATGATATGATATGATATGATATGCTATGCTATGCTATGCTATGCTATGATATGCTATGCTATGCTATACTATGCTATGCTATGCTATGATATGATATGATATGCTATGATATGATATGATACGATATGCTATACTATGCTATGATACGGTACGATACGATACGATATGATATGATATGATATATTCAGTATACTGTACGTACTATCAGTTATCAGTGTATTGAAGTGGGAAATTAGAGTAACAAATATGAGAAAGAAAATCTCAACTACAT
>JAIPMN010008721.1:2533-24397 GCA_020650975.1 Apostichopus californicus | reverse complement strand
TTAATTCCAGGTTAACTATGAATATTGAAATATATACCTCTTAACAATGGAAGCAAAAATACAGGTAACAGTTTGATACATCTAGTGGTCTTCCAGGCAGTAACCAGTTTTAAAAAATCCTAGTCAAATTTTACCTCAAGCTTTTGTCCAAGCCAAGCAATTCATTTTGCTGGTTAAAGCTGGTGAAGAAGTTATTAGTTCTCATATCAAGGGAGCCCTTGTATGGTATTATTTGTTTTTGTATCAATGGAACACTTGCATGAAATTATTGTCATATCAATCATCGGAAAATTATTGCTCCAGTACCAAGTGATCTTTGTGTGAAATTTGCAGTGGTAGTTCTCTCATCAACTGATCAAACATGGGAAATACTTGTTCCCGTAATGAACAATCTTTATGGGAAGTTACCACAGTACTTCTGGTATCAGTGGATCATGGTGGGAAAATAGAATTTCCCACATCACATTATCCCATACCAAGAGATCTTTGTAGGAATGACCATATATATAATTCACATCAATTAAATGGTGGAAAATTATTGGGAATTATCCAACACATCAGGGCATTGTTTTTTTAGTTAATAGTTTACAAGAAGGGTTAGAAAGATGAAAAAAGAAAAGTTGAAAATTAACAATTTTTTTTTTTCAATTTTAATTTTTCTAGAAGCTCTTTATAGTCATCATATCATCAAAAATTGAATTGCAAACAGAATCAGAGATTCAGTAACTACTAAAGTTGCGACACATGTTCTAAAACTTAAGCCGTCAATTTCCATGGCTGACATTTTGGGTTTCTCGGGTCAGCTGTGTGGTTATTGGAAGCAATACGCATTTTACAAATGGATAGGACCAGCTTTCAAATTAATATATTCAACACATTTAAGTCTTCACTGTCAAAATAATGGACCAGATAATCTAATTTATGACATAAAAAAAGTACAAGTAGAGTCCTTTGATCGAAATTTTATTTTATCGTTATCTTTTTTTTTATCATACCTCAATCTCCTTTATACTTAAATTAAGCAGCTGCTTTTGTGTAGTTTTAAGAACAACAGTTTTAATCTAGCAAAACTTATCAAGATATGGCCTCTCTCCGTGACAAGTGGGAGCTTTCATTGAGGCCAAAGTAACATTTTTAACCAGTTACGTTATCTTTTTTCCAAACTGTTTAAATTCTCGGAAAAGAAAATGGTATTAACAGTTGGTTAAATGTGGTCGCAGCTTTTGTGATGTTTAGTTCAACTACTGAAATGATTGCATAATCTTCTTGTATTATATAATATTAAAGAAAAACATGAAAGAAGTAAATAACAATTCCTTTATTGATTTTAATCCAAAAACAGAATTATTATCATAAATTACCATATTTTTATTGATAGTTCTTTACTATGTATGAGGATAATAAATTGTGATGTAAGTAAGAGACTAAGAGATTTTAAAACATTTTACCTAACAAATTTATAGTCTTTTAGTGAATTCCCCCCACCACCCCCCCTTCTTCTTTTTACTGAAATATAGGGGACAGATTGAGAAGACTGTGTACTTGTAAATTATGCACCTAGTTTTGTTTTCCTGAGTTGAAGTATAAAATGCATTTTAATTTCTCAAATATTATCTATTTTTATACCATTATATTTGTATCTAAGTTTTCACTCTTGGGTTTTACTCTGTACATATATATTTTGAATGATGCGAGCTGCTTTTTAGTGCGTGGCACGGTTTAGCCACGATTCGATCGATTCGGTGCAGTTAGCGGGTAGATAAATGTCCCAATCTACTTTTTTGAAAATGTTTTTGAATTAAATGGTGTCGTAGGTCACTTTTCAGAGCGAGTGTCTGATAGATATTTGTGTAAATGTCGTGTTTTATGCTTCTTATCATCTGTCAAAAGTTTAAGGTAACTAAATCTTCTTTCTTTTCATATCTTGTTTGTAATGAATAACTTTCCTAATTTTAATTTCTGTTCTCTGTAAAGATGTAATTAATCATATGCAGGTTTTGAGGATTCTCGGGGCGCCTGCCTGCCAAACCCGCATTTCTTGCGGCATTGAGAATTTTGGCCGAAGTTAATGATTATGGGGGTGGAGGGAGAGGGAAGGGGTAGGGGGGGGTAGGGGGGACATTGCTTGAGTTCAGAGATGAATCAGAGAAATGATTATTGGAAGACAGAGAAAGAGGTTTCTCAATGCAGCTGAAAAATATTGCAGTTGATAAAAAACATGCAGCTTTACCTTTTAATGCACTTGACCAGTCCGCCTAATTTATTGTAGTTAACCTGTGGACCGGCCTGCGGAATCGACTGTTTTGATTGGTCGAGTGACATCGATGTAATATATGAGTAAACTATTTAGTACAATGGGTGTATTTGCAGTTACTACAGCAGTGGGGCTAAACTAATACCTTGGCAAGTTAGCCTTTGCCTGAGTTACCAGTCAAATTATAACAAAATAACATGAATTACTCAAATATGCAAAGTATCCTGTAGATATTAGATTAGTCGCTATCGAATAAATTAAAAAAGCTTTATGTTAGCTGTTGAATCACAATTGGCACAAACTAACCAATATAATGTTGTTCTTTTTCCTTCCAAAAGATTGGTATTGCAAATCAGAAAATGCTACATTGGCTGTTAGTCAGTTTCCATTCTTTAACTTAGTATGCATAGCTTGACTACATTTATGAATTGTACTATTTACAAAATTAATCTTTAACCGTCTATTCCGTAGGCTACATGTAAACAGAGTGATTGTCTCTGCTGTGGTGTGAAATATTAATAGATCTCTAAAGGCATTGCAAACTTTTTTTTATATATAAGCATTTGAAACATTTGATTAATCTGTGTAAAAGCTTCATTATTTTACAGTGTGGCATGACACAAAATTTTCAACTTCATATTGTCTACTCATAATGTTTACATATTTTGTTCTCTTCCAATTAGTTGTAATATTTCAAGATTTGTTTTAGATGAAAATCTTTAGATAATATATTTTTTTTAAATTGATGTTGGTAAAGAATTAGACCAGGGATTGTAACCATATTGTGGGATGGAGGTGGATAGAAGGGGGGGGGGGGATGGGGGGATGGGTTAGATATCTTCTTCTCTCTGAAATTGGAAAGAAATATGTTCTTATTGCTGATAAGTCTTATCCTGTTACTAGGCTATAATTTTATGGGTAAACAAAATACTTTCATCCCTTTACCTTCCAAAGTAAGTCACTCCATTGTAACAATGGTCACTTTTATGTTGAGGATTTGTTCAGGGTTCAAAGGAGGTGAGGAGGGGAAGGATGTTTTTTTTTATGTTTCTATTTGAGGAAATTGTTACGTAGACAATTTCTGTGGTCAAGCAAGACATTTATTATTGCATGATAATTTTAGTTGATATTTTGTAAAGTAGAGTAGGGTAAAAGTTTGATATTTAAGCATTTCGGTTTATGTTTATTAATTGAGATGGTGGGGCAGGGGGTTAGGCAGGGGAGGGGGTTGGGCAGGGGGTTGGGCAGGGCAAAGGAATTGCCTGCTCTTTTTCCCACTATTTTCCCACTATTTTTTCTACTGGAAAAAAACCTGGGTTGTCTGTGGGTTTTTTTTTTTTTCCTTATTTCTTTATTTCTCTACAATTTTATCGCAAAACTAAAAAAATAAGCCAAAGAAAAGAGATAAAAGAGACTGGTTATTAATAATCAATAGTGAAAAGTTCATGCAAAAAAATGAAAAAATAACTGCCATTTAAATATCATTGCCTTTAGGTGTACAGGGGTCAGCTATTCCTTATTTATTTCAAAGAATGTTGTGTGTAGTCGCCAGTTTCAAATTTTGGCTACGGACAGTTTTATGAGTATTTTTCTTGTCTTAGCTTCTTTTTTATTTTTTTATATTCTATTTTTGGCTTTTCGACTCTGTATGTCACCAGAAAAGTTATTGCAGCCCGAGGATAAAAAGCGTGACAGATTTTGAATTGTGTTGCTAAGATACGGGCCGGATGGACCTCCAAATCTAATACTGTGTACTATACGGCATGATATAGATATCAATACAGACACAGGAATATATGACTAGTATGGGCATCAGGCAACATCCATACCTCCATCCCTCCCACTTGTTTGCTTTTAAAGTACATAGTTTTTAGCTTTCATCATGTTTTGCTTCAAATTTTAATTCCAACGAGACAGTTGTTTCAGTGGGGAAAAATACTTGTATGGGTGCGGTTAATATTGCCTATTAACTCAAACAGAATCTCTAACAATTAACTTTTCCAGAAATTTAGGACTGTCCAACAAGACAGTTGTTTCAGTGAGAAAAGATACTTGTATGGGTGCGGCTAAAATTGCCTCTAAACTCCTAACAGAATCTCGAACCATTAATTTTTCCAGAAATTTAAGGCTGTTCAGCCAGACAGTTGTTTCAGTGAGGAAAGATACTTGTATGGGTGTGGTTAAAATTGCCTCTAAACTCTAAACAGAATCTTGAACCATTAACTTTTTCAGAAATTTAGGACTGTTCAGCCAGACAGTTGTTCCAGTGGGGAAAGATTTTCACATCGGTGCAGTAAAATAGTCGTAAAGGTCTAAAATCTGACCCTCTTAAGCACCATGCTTTGTAGTAGTACTCATTTATTTTAGGCCATGTCACTTATAATGTGTACAGTTTGGGGATAAGTGGGAGGAACGGGGGGGGGGGGGGTTGGAGAGGGGAGAATGGAGATATGTCAATAGGAGATTAAAATGGAAGATTTATTATTTAATATATTTTGTATCTTCAGTTTTTCCCAAGACACAACTCAAGTATTTGATCAGCATTTTACAAATTTTCATTAGGATTTTTTATTAATATTAACTTATGATTCATATTTTCTATGATTTGTATCGCTGTTTCTTTTAATAGACTAATTGAAATGACCTTTAGTGTTCCTTACGTAAGTCATGTCCGCTCTCCTAGGATTCTTGTCCGTTGGCGTTTCCACCACTTTTTGTCCTCCTCTGTCATTTGACATGGTATACGGTAATTTGGCGACGCCATGAGCACAAAAGTTCTTTCAAAGGTTAGCGATAATGGCGGTCGCTATTGTATTTGCTTTTTGATCAAGTTTCATATTTCAATAATGTGATTCCATTGAATCGTTTTCTGGCAAAAGCAGAATGACGTAGATTTGTACAGTTTGTGAAGTTCCCCAAATGAGTACCCATACTATAAAGCATTTTCTCTAACTCTTTGAGTTTGTTAAAGTTTTGCCATATATTTCCAGTAAATGGGTTAAACTTTAAAAATAATAGAAACTACAAAAATTTATGTTTTCCTCCTTTTGACTGATTTAAAACTGATTTAAAACTGATTTAAAAGCTCAAAAAAGTTTTAACGATTTGATTAAAACATGGCATCTGCAGTGTCTGTCAGTGCAGCTGCATATGCAGTTACACAGTACGCTGTGTTAAGGAACTAAGCAAAATTACCATATACCACTACACCTCGTCAACTGTCTTAAATCATTAATTTTTAATCATGCTGTTATCCTCCATTCCTTTGTTTTCTCTTCTTTAATTGCTATTATGAGTATTATTATAACTGAAATGTTTGATTAAAAGGTTGTACTTCCAAAAAATCATGTAAAGATATATATTTCACTGTCAAGACCATTGTTATCTTTATTTCTTTGTAAAACACTTAAATATCATTGAAAACTGTTTATCTGTACGTAATAAGAATATTATGGAGTTTGCATCGGAAAGTCTCAAAAGTTAAGCAAAACTATACAAGAAGGAGTTAACATATACAGATATTGACACTAAGTGAATTAAACACAAATTCAGATAATTACATGATAAGATGTGAAGGTATGTTTATAAGTACAACATCTGGTGTATGGAATGAAAAGGTCACCCTGTCTCGTTGTCCAATCTTCACAGTATACTACTTACAGGCTATGTATAGTTTCATACTGCTCATTGCAGGACTGAGGTGTTTTTCTTTTCTTTTTCGGGTTATCATAGTAAAGAAAGTCAATGTCTTTTCCTTTTTCACGTAGTAGAGACCGTGTCAACTTAAAATGTTAATATTGACTACTACTAAGCAAATTTACTGTAGAATAATGCGGTTGTATTTTAATATTCAAATAATACGAGGGAAAGTTTGCATAATTAAGGGGGATTCCCACCGTAGAGTTAATGGAAGTTTCTTTCCTTTGACATTCTTTGTATGCAATGAATCTCCTGGTGTGGAATAATATACTTTCTGACAAACTTTTATTACAAATCCCCCTGTATTAAAGATGAATTTGTATAATCTGAAATGTTAATTGACGCTTAACATTGATATTTGATATTGTAATATTACAGGCAGCTCAAAAACATAGGCTTTATTTAAAACTATTTAAACTTTTAGCATTACTTTTGTTTCCTTTATGTCTTTTATTGCTGCTAACTTTTGTCTATGTACTTCTATTACCATTGTAGTGAAGTCGCTGTTATATATATAGCTTGTAGGAATTTGTGTGTGAATGTGTGTATTATTTCTTACAGTCAAAATTACATGTAGCTAATCGTACTGGATTAAAATTGCCATCAGCTCTGAAAAGGAAAGCCCTGGAGTATTCCTCCATTTGTTTTTGTTTCTATTCAATTTGCAATCAAGTTTTATAGGTTTACCATATATGTACTTTACTTCTTAGATAATATTTGCTTTTGAAGATTGCCTAAAGCAGATTATACTGAAAGGGATGACCTTTATCTGGTTAATCTTTTTCCTCAAGTTGTCACAAAATCTGCTTCAAAATGGGTATCAGCCAGATGGAACGACAAAAGCCCAATGGGCACTATGGTTCCTTGCTAAGTGGATATTATAGTGTTGTATGTCATCGCCCAATATCATAATATTTATGCCCTCATGTACCAGCTATTAACCAAGAACTGTATTCCAAGTTTGGATACAGTCTGATTTAAGGTTGTGGAGTTATTGCAAGTTTAAAACTTTGCCCCCCCCCCCTCCCAAACAATTGGGCCTGATAAAATTTTGCACTTGAAGAGTCCCAAAATCATTATGGAATTAATGGCCCAAATAAAGTGGTTCAAAAAATATAAATGCCCCCCAAAAATGTGGTCCCAAAAGTACTGGGCCCCACAAATTTGGGCCCAGATGGCCTACATGTACCAGCTATTAACTAACAACTGTATACCAAGTTTGGCCACTACGGTTCTAGAGTTATTGCAATGTAAAGAAAATGTGGGCCCATGTTTCAGAGTTATTGCAATGTAAAGATTTTGATGTTTGCGGTTAGGGAGCCTCATCAATATTCATAAGGTCAGCACCGAAACGATAGGGCACACCTCACTATAACACATCTACATAGTAAGTATGTCTATCATCCATCACTCAGTTGTTGAGCTATTGTGGACCCAAGCAAGGGGCACAGAAGCACACATACACATGCCAACCTGACTGCATAGGTTCCTTTGCTCAAAAATGACAGTTTGGTTGAATATGCTGTACTCCTAAAATGTTAACCATAGAGACAGGCTAATATAAATTTTTGGTTTGAAGAGGAAATATTAAACATCAATGTCTCAAATTGTTCCATATCTTGTTTACCATATCAACATACATATTTCATACTCCATAACATTTCAAATTGGAAAGTACAGGGTTTGCCTAGGTCTAAATACTCAACCAACTAATGCATATAGTTGATCAAGTGAATATTATTTTTGTGCAGATGAATAGATGGTTAGCATCTCAACAGTCTATATCAGATAACGTTATTTGAACAAGGCTATCAGACATTTTCACCAAATTCCTTGAAACTAAGGTTTTATCCACAATTGATTTTGACTGCAGTAGGATCAGAAGACAATGTTGCACTGATTATCATCTCCTCTGAAAGTGTAGTGGATTAAGTTCTTCCCATGTTTCCTATCCACGGTTCAATGAACTATTTATCTTCCTCAATAAAGTACTTGATATATTGTAGTTAAATTGAATATATAAACAAGGGTAATGTTGAATAAAAATTACACAGGAGTCTTCAGTCCCACACCCTTTGCTCATGGTATGATGTAAAATGTGTCTGGTGTATTCCTTATCTGAGTTAGTACAGACACCCATCCAAGGTCTATAAGAGCTTCATTTAATTTTGGTAGTGTTGCTTCCTGCTGATACTTCTGAACCCAAAGAGACAGCATGTGATAGACTTGATGTTGCAGGTTATCTGGAGTGGTGTGCTTTACTTGTTGTAGCTGCTCCTCTGTTATGCCAAGCCTCTGTCCCAGCTCTGGATATCTCTGACCAACCAATGTTGAAATTGCAATCAGCTTCCGGTCAGTTAACAGACCTACAGTAAGTGACAAATAAAATAATGAGTGTGACTTATTGAATTCAGTTCATACATCACTGTGAACCTGGAGAGCTCACTGTACAGTCCACTTCAAAATGTTTTTTGGAAGGCTAAATCGACCATGACATGTTGAGTAATTCCTTTAAGTCCCTTGAATGTAACCCACAAATGCATATTTCTCATTCTAACGTTAGTTCTACTTAAATTCTAAATCATCTTCCTGGGCCTAACGTTAAGCTACGTTACTGCAGAGGCTGTCTCTTTCAATACATTTGTCTTCTGATACCGCTATGTTTAGGGTTTGTTGAGAATTAATTGGAATAACAAGGTTTTGAGACCTATGTTTTTAGTATTTTCTTACCGTCAGAATTGTAGTAAGATGCATTAGTAGTCATATTTCACCGAAAGAATAAAACCAACAATTTATTCTGTAGTGCGAAAGGAACCGTAATCTCAGGATCTAACAATCAGCTGTTCTCTTGTACAGTGTTTACAGCCAGTAACATTACCATCGCAACAAGTAAACCGTTATTATTCATTTATCGCCAATGGCATTTACGGAGACGTAGAAGGGACATCTCAATTGACGTTTTGATGACATGCAACAACTCGTTAATATGTATGACACGAAGTTGAAATTTAATGTTTGAACAAATCGTCAAAAAACTGAAAATTTATGTTTTGTCGAGATGCATCAACTCAAACAAAACAACAAATTTCAACAAATTACCGTGATATGTGAAATGACTTCGATCGCCTTGCATGCAACTAGACTAACTGAGTTACTCAGTTAGTCAGTTGTCCAATTTACCACCACCGCTGTACCAGGCAATGTCAACAATGTGTAAAGCGTATTTTGGTTAAGAAATAAGATAATATAAAATAACAACGACAGTGAACTGAGATGACAAACATAACAGGTAAGGGGTAATGACTTATGAAACAAATGGCCAGTAGTTTCCTACGAATCCCACGGTGATTAATTGGACCTACGCTAGATTCTTGTTCTAACATAACGTTATGCCCATAGAAATTGAACAGTGGTTACGCCTGACAGTAAAGACAATAGGCTCGCCTAACTAGGGCCAGCCGTGAGACCTTTCTAAATAAAAGTAATTTATATCATAACATTAGACCCTCCGATCAACGTATGATAGGCTAGCTTTTTATGTACGGTCCCTTCACATAGTTTCTTGATTCGCGTTAGTGTATCAAATGACTTTTATTTTATTACCTGTGTATAATATTGAAAATGAAATCCCTAAGGCTAAAGGCCTATGTTAGGCAAGTTCAAGTTAGCCCTATTGTTACACTAAGTTATAACACTTTTTTAGTATAAACAATATGCGCACAGCCTAACGTTACTACTAAGGCCTTTGTTAACCTTAGAAGCATATATTGCATATTTTGACAAAGAAGTATATATTAGTGCACTAGTATATATTGCATATTTTGACAAAGGTGGGTGCAATTTACCCCATCATTGGTTAATTAGGGATGGTGCTCTATACCTGACCGTCAGTTACAAATGCAATTAATGCACTGGTGCTTATTTAGAGTGCAATATGGTTTCACTATGTGTTATACGTCCATTACTACTGAGTTAACTCACATTCGTAATCTTAGTTTGTCTTGTTCTAACAGCAGTCACATGTTTTTAATATCTCAACAACATGTTTGTTTCAGAAACGTCTGCTGGGAAGCTCCACCATGTCTTTTTGTACGGTACTCTGAAAAAAGGCCAACCAAATCATGGTGTCATGACAGATCCTTCCAATGGTCAAGCCACATTTGTTTGCTGTGCTAATACTGTTTCAAAATATCCTCTTGTCATAGCTACAAGTGCCAACATCCCATCCGTTTTGTTTCAAGATGAAGGACTTGGAAATGTAAGGTACTTTTAATGTTAAAGAATCAAAGCTAATGTTTTGTGTATATAGATACGTCTCATAAAATGTGCCCATTGCTAGCATCAATTTCTTACAGAGTTATCAGTTTTCTGTGAAGTTTCAGAATCATATATATGTGGAAAGCAGATGAACCTGGCAAATGAGCGTTGAGACAAAATTCCGCTATAAATCTGATTTGGTTTCGGTTCGTTACATAATTGAAGAAGATTTCATCAAGATTTGGGATAACAGTTTCTCAAGTACTCTTTCACAATATGTTAAGAATGGTATTATAATATGCATAGCATAGCATACACGTTAATTGATTAATCAGAAATGATAGTCCAACGAACAAGTCAACACAGATTTCATTGACTGAACATTTCGTCTTTAACTCTCTTACAGAATATATTTGGAGAAATATGGGAGGTGGATGACAAGATGAGACAGACCTTGGACGATTTTGAAGGGTTTCCAGAGTATTATGGACGACACCAAATTCCAGTGGAGACAGTCCCAAATAAAGACAGCGATGGCAAAGCAAGTAATGATACAGTAGTTGCAAAGGAAGAAACATGTTGGATTTATACCATTCGAGAGTATGACAAGCGTCTGCTGGAATCACAGTTCTTCAGTAACTATGATAGTTATGGAGACCATGGGTTACCCTACTGCGCTGAGTAAGTCACTTGAGAGATCAGTTGAATGTGAGAGATTTTCAGTCAGTTGATATTACATTTCATTCCATTGTTTAAAAGCTTTTCAGCCTAAAAATTTATCAAGATTAGTGTGTGACATAGATGACATTTTCTTTTATCAAGTGAGGCAGCACCAGTTTTTGCTATCTTGACACAACTTCCATAGGCCTTGAAATCTTGAAAACAACGCTTTTCTTGTGCATGACGGCGACTATGCAGGATGAGCATTGTAATTCTCCTAGAGATTTGTTTTCGACAGTTACAGATCCAAAAATTCACATAACGCAGATATTAAATCGATGAATTAAGTACATATTTAAAGTCAGTTCCAGACGGTCATTCTGCTAATCTGAATTGATCTGATAATCCGATCTGGTAATCTGAATCTGGTGAATGAAACTTTTGGCTTTAATCCTATACAAAACAAATAACATCATCGTCATCAATCATTATTATTACTGTGAATCAATTCATTAGAATAAACCAGAAGAGAATAAAGGCTAATTTAAACCAAAAAGACGCAACTCACATGCAAGACGATATGCACAACGCAAAAACACAGCGTCACACGCAGTGAAACAAATGGAAACTCATTGACAAGCATTTCATCATAGCAGATACATGTTGTTGTCTCACCCCAAAGCACCTCATTTCAGTTTGTAACTGAAATTATCAAATCATATTCCACTTCATACCAGAATCGCTACTCTTTCAAAGTGTAAAATCCTTCGTGAATGCCTTGAAGAATTTCTTTTCAGCCAATGAAGATGTAGTTTGTCACCTGTTAAGGAAGCTTACCAATTCCAACAATGGCTCTCTTGTACAAACACTGCCACACAGTTTTGGATCTGTATAGCAACTTGTCCAGTTTGCATAGCATTTGGGGGATGTGATACTAGATACTACAAATATTACAACCTGGTATTACCATGTATATTTTACACAATCATTTGTCATATATGCAGTGCTGCTCTAGATCATGACAACAGCATCATTTATCCTGTCATCTGTCTTTACACAGGAACGATGATAATCCAGATTATAATAGTGGTGATGGGTTATAACAGTCCCTGCGATCATGCTGAACATGCACCAATCGGTCATCTCTCTTGCCATCGGTGGTGACCCCCTCTGAGACCCTCCATTCATAGTTGTGCTATTGACCAGCCATCTAGCCATTGGGGAAAGACCCCCCACCATTCATACTATTGTGCAATCTCTCTTGCCATTGGCCAGATCCAAGCTGTTGCACTAATGTCAGTCAGTCATGGTTCCATTTCTGATGATATGCTCTGTTGGTTGTCTGGAAATCACCATGGCAATTCTTTTCGGGGACATATGTGTAGCAAGATCATGGAATACTTGTCCCCAGTTTTATACAAAAGTATTATCTCTAAAAGGTATGATTACAATATTTCAATTTTTCCTTCTTTAATTGCAGCTGCTACTCAAGTTTTTCTTCTTTTGATTTTCCAGGTCATATTTTCAGCAAAGGGACCAGAAGTGTGAATAATATGACTTAACTATGGGCAAATGTGGATTAACAGACAATAAGAAAGACTCTTCCATGTGATCATGGTATTGGCACAGCAGAATATTTTGTAACATATCATTTAGTCAATTAATTAAAGTCAAGCATTTTGCATGACAGTTATTGCAGTGTTGAATGATATGTTATAGAGGTGACAGCCCGATATTCATAAGGTTCTATATTCATAAGGTCCGCTGTTCATAAGGGTCATCATCCATAAGGTTCATTGTTTATAAGGTTCGCTATTCATAATGAGCAAAAAGGTTCATTGTTCACAAGGTTCGTTATTCATAATGAAAAAAAAAAGTTTGTTTCCATTATGAATACCGGACCTTATGAATTATGATCCCTTTTTATTATGAATAGCGAACCTTTATTTCCATTATGAATAGCAAACCTTTTTATCGAAAAAATGCATGTTATGAATAACGAACCTTATGAACAATGACCCTTATGAATAGCGGACCTTATGAATATCGGGCAGACCCCGTTATAGAATATAATGGTGTAGTGTAGGTTCATCATGTTCAAGGTCTGAAAACTCCAAGTAAAGATGGAGTTTTCATCGCCTTGAACTTGACAAATCAAAACTTAATGTTCAATAAGACTATTCCAGTTGTCAGCTATTATTTGTAGCCTGATATATCTTTGTCTACCTCAGTTTCTACATTGAAAAATACGATACTTCGTCTTCCAGCTTAAGTGCAACAGTACAGAACAAAACTGAACAATTGAAAGTTACCTCATAATTTAAGTGTCAACCTGTTGTATTCATACTTATTCCGAATTGCCAGGGACAATGAAAGCACATGTATCTTGAGATATTTTTGGGATTGTATTTTGGATTCCTTTATTTTCTCTCGAATTAATGAAGTATTTTACCTTTTAACTTAACAGACATAGGAAGAGCATGCTTTAAATAGCCTGTATTTTTTAAATAACATGTATTTTGAGATATTTTTGTGATTGTATTTTGGATTACTTTATTTTCTCTTGATATGTATGAAGTAGTTTACCTTAAACGTAACAGACAAACAACGGAAGAGCATGCTTTAAAGTCTCAATATCGTGTTTGCTGGTGAATTTCGGAAAACAAACTTCCGAAGCAGATTCAATGTTTCTTATTCTTAATGCACTCTGACCAGGTTGATTTTAATTGAGAAAAGCTGTCGCAATCGAAAGAAATTTATTTTCTGTTGCCCTTATGGCACGAATGATTTACCGTAAAATCACTGCGACAGCCTATATCAACATGTTCATTACACAAATGTAACCTATAAATACTCGTACCATCTACTGTGTTTACCCATTTCCACGGAGGAAACGTCTGAAAACACCTGTTTATTCATTGCAATGGGAGGAATGACGCAATTTTGCAAGCTACATCGGTAAGACCAAAAGAAATGTACTATTCAAGAGAAGAACCTAACACAGGCAAGGTCGTAAACAAAACAGAGAGATTTGATTGGCACATGATCTGTTGGGCGGGGCTTGCAAATTTTGACTATAGTTTGTAGAATCTACGGACTCGTTCATAAATCTGGGGAATTTTATTCAGCTCAAAATGTTTAATGACAGATAACTCAATAAAAATAATGAATATTAATATAAAAATTGCATAGAAAGGTGTCATTTTCACTGAGTTTTTAGGGCAGTAAGTGGAAAGGTCGAAGTTTTAATTTCAAACCACACATTGAGACTTTAAATAGCCTATATTTTTTAAATAACATGTATGTTGAGATATTTTTGGGATTGTATTTTGGAATACTTTATTTTCCCTCAATATGTATGAAGTTGTTAACCTTTAACTTAAAAGATAAACAACCGAAGAGCATGCTTTAAACAGCCAGTTTACCAGGTGCGAATCTAGATGGATTCCCCCCCCCCTCCCACCCCCTCCTTTTCAACCACACAAAGAACTTAGTTATTAGCACAACCTTGCATGTAAATTTAATTAATAGCCATGCCTAAGAATGCACAATATTTGAGCTGCCGAAGGATCCCAATCCCCCGCTTGGGAGTCTGTTTTAACAACCCCATGGTCACACCCCCTCCTCCCCTTAATTAAGATCCTGAATCAGCCACTGTTAACATTGTATGATACTGCTCACGGTCACACCCCCTCCTCCCCTTAATTAATATCCTGAATCAGCCACTGTTAACATTGTATGATACTGCTTAACTCCACTTCAAAGTCTGAAATCAACAATCATTTCTGTTAGCTTTGAAGACAGTAGTATGGTATGGCTTCATACATTAACTATCTATGATAACAAATATCTTTTTTTCTTTGGTTGCAATAGATGGTGTCATGTTTTGGGGGCTAATAATGATCTGCAAATTGCAGATACATCTCTGAATGTAAGCAACTACGACATATGATTATAGTCTGATCATTAAATTTCCGATGGCTGTAAAAATGTATGTATGTATCGTTTTACCAAAATATTCAGAAATCTACTTTTGTGAGAAATCTTTATAATGACTATATCAAATACTAATGAAAAGAAACATAAGCAAGATTGTATTCTCTTTTTATCTGTTTATTCCTCAAGTTAATTGCATCCCATTGTACCTTACAACTTTCTCATTTTTACAAGTTCTTTAGTACCTAACCCAATCATGGCATTAAATCAACAAACTTTCATCACTGAGAATGTCATTAAGTATGTTTGAAACAATGAAGTGAATTTTGCACAATAAGGAGTTAAAGCGGGGAAAAAAAAATATATATCAGAACTATGGTATTTTGTTTGTATTAAAACAAAACCCCCAATATCGAAATAAAATACACAATATTATTGTTGCATTTATCAGACATGATTGGGTTACAGATGCGTGGTTTGCAAATATCATTGCATCCAACGAGACATTTAAATGAGAACATTGTACGATGTTTGTGAATGGGAAACTAAAGATGACAGTGTTTCAAAAGTGTATGATCTTCAGTATCGTTTCTGAAGAAGAGGCAACTAACTGCTGGAACTTCTTTCAAGTGCTTTAAGCACCTGTGAAATGTACTGACCCCTTAAATGAGCAATGAGAGTATATGCCGTTTGGCAGTGTGTACCTCGACTTGTCAAATGTGACACGATTATGTTCTAAGAAAAAATCCCAAAATTCAACATCCAACTCTAGTTGCATATCAGAACAACCAGGGCATATTCTGAAATGGCAAGCAAAAGAGTTTAAATGTGTCAAGATGTTTGGTTATGCTTTCATATACAGCAGTGAAGTGTCATCTCGGGGCAAAAGAAGATGATATATTTTATTCACATACAGGGCCTTTGCTGAGAGAGAATTGTAAATTTCTAAGAATTGATAAAATCTGGTGAAGTGACTCGATTGTCTGCTAACCACAAAAGGTCTTGTGGCAGTTGCTTCTGTTCCAGTATTGTAAAATACAGAGAAGGACCAATTGCTACTGAAGTAGCAATGCAAAAAGCAGATTGTTAAAAATCTACAGTTCTCAATGACCTTTATGTAATACTCTCTGTAAAAACTATTTGTTAAGACTTTTATTACCTGTCCAGCACATGAATGTTCACAAACATTAATGATAAGCAAACTTTCTGGCTAATTAAGATTGCCATATTTCTATTATAAGAGCTTGAGACTTGCAGCACTGTTGACTGCTAGTCCATCTTGCAAAACACAAGAAATATCTGCAAGAAAGACTTACTTTAAATACATATATCACTTTTAATGTGCACTTTAATATGTGCTCAAGTTGTGACTGCCAACTGCACAGTAGGACGAATTAAAAATGGTTTTAATCTCTCGAATAATACCAAGAGGCATCTAGAGATTAATTTTGTGACGACAGTCACTCTTTTATCAAAGGTTGTGAAAATTGTTTCACTCCTTGTGAATTGATACCGCAATTCACAAATTTAGACTGGGTGAACTGTACTGCCATAGTCTTCCCTAACAATATTAGTAACTCTGTTTTCAGTTTTTTTGTGCAAAACAGATTCCTGACATGGATAAATAACTGACAGCCTGCACATTGAAACAGGCTTACATGAGAATACAATGCCTTACAGGCCGCCTCTTGCACTCTTGCTGTTTCTTTCCCAAAAATGAATGGCATTGTATAATCGTTTAACTCTAGCCCCTTTTCTTTGAAGAAATCATTTAAAAATATTGTATTAAATAAGAAGGGTCAACAATATAAATTGAACTCCTACAAGAAATGTTTAACTTTTCTAACTTAGATGCTCCACATAAAAAAAAAATACTCCTCGTTTGTCACTGTATTTGTTAAATGCACAATATTACAATAGATAACAACATATTGATGATTGCTAAATATTTTCATTTAAGCTTTGTAAGGAGCCAAAAATACCCTTTTGAAAATAAGAAAATGTAATGTTCTATGAGGCTTGAATAAAGTAAGTTACATCAAGATGTCAATTGGTCTGTCGCTACTAATTGAACATTTAGAGACACTCTTTACGGTTGGAAGATGCCTCTCCCAAAAATTGTCTATTGGTAAAAGTACATCATGTTCCTTAATTTTGCAAATTATGGAAAACTTGCAGCGCTCATCGACACCTATAGTCAGACAATTTCCATTTCCTGAAGGAATCAAGAATTCAATTTTCCTTCCAGAAATGGTCATATCACGGTAGAATCCACTAAAAATATTGTCCTTTTCTCAGCATCCTCTGGTTGAAGCTAGTTGAAAATGAATATTCAATGGATGAAGTCCTGTTAGTCATGGTTATGCATAGGATAGGAGCAAACCAACGCTCCACCAATTTGCAACCTACATCAATTACGGTCCAGTGGTAAGTATCTGTTATCGAGAGACAGTCCTGGCCCCCTAGCGGTGCTACCATCTGATTTGGGTCCACCTCTTGTAACAGTCTCGAATGTTCTATCTTCTTTCTTGTCGCTGTGGAGAAAAGAAGATCAGAGTTTCTTGCAAAAAATCTGAAATAACTTCCGAGTATTCTTTGTAAAATACTTTGAGCTATTTCCTCTAGCTCCTTTAAGTTTATTTTGCAAGAAAATTAGCTAGTAAATACACATAATACCACATATGGACAAACTGTAGGGCTAGGACTAGATCATAGATGTATCTGGTTACTGGTTTCAAACTTACAATTGTCTACTTTCTAAACAACCAGAGAGCCAAGAGGCTTTGTGCTTCTTTGCCAACAGCAGATGCATTAACTTAAATCTCTAAAAGAAGTCAGTCAGAACCCAAAGATCAGAGAGTTCCTGCTTTCTCGTTCATTAAAGACATATTTGTAAAATACTCCTAGCCATCACTGACATGGATTGTGCAATATTGAATTTTTATGCCGAAATGTTTCAATATCGAAACAACAGAAAATGTCTTCCTGTATTGAATACCGATATAAAGATACTCTATCAAACCATGGAACTTTAAACTAATGAAATATTCCAAACCCTTTCACAATTGTTCTTAATGAATGAAAGCTACGAAAACTAACGAGTATATCCCAACGAATTAGGTCATGTTTGAGACCTCTTGAGATAAGCAGTTGACCCTTGTTCAAGCAGAGAGTGACAAGGGCTGGTAGGTTAAAGCCTGGAAATTCTTGCTCGCATATTCTCTCATTAAAATAATAGTTCCGTTTGCATTTGGCAGTGAATCAAATAGTTATACGGGAAAACTTTTCTGGGGAAAATGTGGTGGAATGGAAAACAGAATATTTTGTCTCACGTGTATTTGAGTATATCTGCACTAGCAGCTAAGCTTGGAAATTCTTGCTCGCAGTTTATTTCTGGGGCTTTCTTCTTGCCACGTAGCATCCTTGCCCTTTGACTGGAACTCTGTGTAGGCACAGAAGAGGAGGAAGAGGAGGCACTTCGACGGCTTGGAGGAACATAAACTCCGCCTTTGATATTTACAGGCTCATCCTTGGATTCAGCTACAGTGGTTTCAGGTTGAGCTCCTACAGTGAGAACAAGATGGAACAAAAGTTTGAAAGCTGAATCTCATATGACAAATAACATTTAATTTTGGACTCAAATCTTGATTCTTTGCAGATAAAACTGATGTACATGTAAGTAAATGGAAGCAAGAGAGTAAAGGAAGCACGATCACACACTGTTTAATATACTTTACAGTACTATACAGTACATTAGGTTAATATGTAGTCTGAAATTTGTATTCCTTCAGCAGAAGCCAAAATGTCAGGATTTTGTACAACATTTTTTGGTAACTGTGGTAACCTGCCTGTGAAGAAGTCTAGCTAGGATCAAAATACCAGACCTTTAACCTGTGATAAAATCACAATATTATGCCCAGGTTTAGCAATGAACAACCAACCTGTAACTATCTTAAACATTTTGCCAACATAGATACGAAAAAACGACCAGCTACATCACTTATATTAACTTCTGTTAACAACCCGAATTTACGCCCTGTGGAGATCAGGTTACTTAAACCTTTATGATTGGTTTGATGTTGCAATAAAGTTACTGATGATGGATAAGGTATACAGTCACAGTAGTTAACTTGAATCAAGGCTCGAACAACTATTAGAAACTGTAACAGTGAAAATTTCCACTACTTGGTCAGGTATTTATCCTTTCATATAAAATATTTTGGTACTCAAGTTGATTACTTTCAACACAAAACTTAGTCAGAGGCTAACAATAAGCTTCGTTTGTTAGGTAGGCAGCAACCGAACTTGATGATCAGTGTATGTCTTATTGGACTCACAATTAACATCAGCAAAGGAACTTAAAAGGTTACATTCATCAATTCAAAATGATGCTTGTCGAAGTTAGTGTGGTTTGCAGTTCAAAGTGGGCTGGATATCAGATGGGTTGGACCTAGCAGCATAATCATCTTAACAACGTTCTTTTCATATATTTTTTAGCTAACCTGTTCCGTCAGGATCTGTGGCAGTCTTCCATGGCCCTGAGGCCGCTTGTGTCTTGGACTTGATTAGTTCTCCAAACTCGTCAAACTCCTCCTCTTCACCATCTTCACTTTCAGCCTTCATAGCTTCCTCACTGAGAAGAGGAGGACACGATGTCGACAAAGACTTAAATTTCAATCATTTACCGGGCAAGGGAATTGAAGTTAGCCTTAAAATGTTTTATTTATGAAGATAGATCATTTCTCTGTTTGTGCAACAACCCATAGTTTCATTCATTTCATTTATTTTTGTTCTATCACAACATAAGTATGACATATGACATAGGAGATAAGAAACAAAACTTGTGAAAGGAAATGTACTAAAAAACCCTATAGGGCTTGTCGAGTAGTGACACTCCTTGAAAAAGTACAGAACTTTACAATTAGAAACGAGAACCAAAAAACAAAACAAACAGAAACACCCCTTCATCTCCCTTCCCTTCCCTCACCCCCCCTCCCCCCAGTTTCATGCATGTAATATACCATGTGTCTTTTTTTACTTACCTAACTTGTAATGATTGGATTTTGAGGTCACTGTAATCAACTTCCTTGTTGTCCTCCTCCTTCCACTCTTCAGTTGGCTACAGAAAAAGAGCAAAAAAGAAGAATTCCCCACACAAATGAATAAAATAAACAATTAAAAGAATCAGAATCATTCATTGTCCATTAACATTCTGTTGGTGATACAAACTACAATGGGGAAGAGGAGGGATGCACAGGGAGCCTTGTGGAGGAATAATGGGTTGTGATTTGGTAGATTTTGGCAAACTGGTGGACAAACAGAAATTAATTATTCATTACAGTCTTGATAATATTCTGGTACAGGTTTCAGTTCCACATTGTTCAATGGCCCCTTTGCTTCTCACATGGTCCAATTTGTGGTCAGATATAAATTCCATCCTTTCAAACTTTCCATTTACATACAGGCATATCCTGATTTGTTGGTCCTTTGTTTGGATAGCTTGTTACCTTGAAGTCTTGTAATGCATCATCATCACAATTTGATCATAACAAAGAAACGATTGTCTAGAATATGATTCAAGCACCAAATAGTGGAATATGAGACATGAACTGTGGAATTATTACATTGTCAGTAAGTGAAAAGGTCCTAGTAGTCCGGTACATTTAGAGGTTATGTTGGTTAAAAATATATATTCCTGTACCACTCCATCAATTGTGAAAGGAATTGAATTTCCTAAATCCCATAGTTGATGTTTTTATTTTACCTCATTTCAAGTTTTTCTTTCTGTGTTTGAACAAGCTCAACTTTGATGGGATCGTGCTGGGGTAAAATTGTTATTATAAATGTGCCTACATGCTATGGTGTCTAGTCACTGCCTGTATGCTTACAAGTTTGACATTATTTCATTGATTTATTGAAAATATGTGTCAACCACTCAGAAGGGAACTCTAAAAGTCTCAGTAGCCTAGTCAATTATTTAGACATTAGAGCAAGGCTAGGCTCTCACTTTCTAACATTTTCACTTGCCTAGAATTTGACAGACATAGTCAAGATATAGAAATATTGGTCACAGCTGGCATGTTGTGAAAATAATCACTGTAATTTTGTCACGGGGCTCATCGCTTGAACGTACCTAGCAGATATATTGGCAGTAAATGCCTAACATTTGTCCTAACGTAACATTCAACCTAGACATGATACTTTAGCCTAGGCTAGCTTATTGTTAGGCAAGGATGTACCGTTAGGCCTAAGTTAGGCTAGGCCACACATAGCTTGGCCTCTACTAATACAATTGGACCGTGTTGTACGAATAATTCCTTCGTACATTTTCAGTAATGACACCTGAAGTAGGTGTAACTTCCCCTCCTTTTTCATCGTTCTTCTTGTCCTTATCTAGTTTCTTCTGAGTCTTCCGGGGTTCTTCACCAGATGTCAAATTCTTTGCTATTTCGTCCGTGGTGGTGAACTTAGCTTTGTTCTTTTTGCCTTTTTTACCTTTGTCCTTCTTGGCAAAGAAATCGTCGAGGGATTTTTCACTCATTTTGGTGTTTTTATTTTCTCAACAAGTTCTTAAATTTCGAGTTTCTTCCCACAGGAATGAAAAACTAATGAAAATATGGGAGGAAATTGTTAACTCATTGATCCTTTCTCCAGTATCCATACCGCGGCGCGACATATACAGATGTAGCAATCGTAAATTTAGCTATAGTCCCAACATGTATTGACGCATAGCGCTGTGTGCCGCTATCATTACATAGTACACACGCACATGACACAGCATGGCAGAATGTCAAAGGTTACAAGCGCAAAATTTAAACTATTCCGTACTACCGGATGCTTATCAAACATCATTGCCTGTCGTAAACCTCCAGTCAAAACATTGTTTTCGAGATAAATATTCTAATTAGTCTTAATTTTCAAGTATATATTTTTTAAACAAATGTGTTGTTAACACATACACGGACACAAATGGATAGTTCCAACTTCTATCTCAGTCATCGTCGAATTCAGTGACGTACATATGGGGTGAGGACAGTTGGGTGGGGGGGGGGGGGGGT
>JAIPMN010008719.1:0-10412 GCA_020650975.1 Apostichopus californicus | reverse complement strand
TGACCGAGGACTTGAACAAAAGAATTCCAGGTCCTCGGTTGTGATTGCTAAAGAATCACCACGTCCTCGGAAGAATTCTATTGTATGGGGTATTGTTAAGGTTAGGGTATGTGGATTTGAAGGTATGTGTTTGTGTGTGTTTATGAAGCAATATTATAGCATTCCTGTTTTCAACCACACATGCAAGTAAGAGCTAAGCTTGGTACATGAAAATAAAATCACAGAGGAGAGATAAATACGGCGATACAAATACTTGAGTTCAATAGTATAATTCTTTTGTGGCAAAAAGAAAGAAAAAAAAGATGAAAAACATGTCATACCTTTTTTGATGACATCTATGGAAATTGAAACCAAATTTTCAATTAGCCAATCAGCTAAGATGCAGAGATCACAAACTGTTTTTAAGAACCAGTGAAGGGATTGATAATGCGTATCAGACAAGTCAAGGAGCAATTTATATCATGAAAGAAGGTCACAGAGACAGTCTTGGTGGGAACTTTGCCAAGACAGGAAAGGTAGGGATGATTCATAGTTTAGACTGGCCAAAAGATCATAATTATTCATAAATATCGCAGGATAAAATGGCACGTAATCACTAAATTAATGAGACATTTCTTCTGTAAGAGACCTCTTTCTGTGCTGTTTTCTGAATTGCATGAAATCAAATTAATTGAGGTGTGATTCCTAGATGCAGAAGTATGAACTTTACTGTAATTACTCACTAGCACCCCCCCCAATAGATCACTGCCAACTAATGGCTAATTAGCTCAATTAGTACATGCAGAAGTATGAACCTTACTGTAATTACTGACTAGCACCCCCAATAGATCACAGCCAACTAATGGCTGGATAGCTCAGTTATTAGATGCAGAAGTATGAACTTTACTTTAATTACCCACTAGCACCCCCAATAGATAACCGCCAACTAATGGCTGGATAGTTCAATTAGCTGTAGAAGATAGACATGCAATATCTGAACTCACTAGATGAAATCATTTCCTTTTATTCTCTCAAATTTTCTCCATAATTTTCCATCATTGTTTCTAAATATACATTTTGTCAAAAAGTCAACAGACTGTCACACTGCATATTGCACATCTATTGTGAGACTAAAGCCACAAGAAAAGTATTTTGTGTTTATTTATTTATTTACATAGCAGAACACACACTACATTGTAGGCACAGCCAGTTGCTCCCCAACATCATAATGCCTATCATAAACTGCTAGTTTTTCTCTGTGAATTCAAAGGATATTTCTGAGCCATTTGTATGACTCTGTCTGACAGCTGTTGTTGACTGGTGGTATCCGACAAAGTAGGAAGGCATTCCAGAAACTTCTGACAAATTACCTCAATATTAGATTCATTTGCCATCAGGAAAAGCAGTTCTAATGTCTGAAAGCAAATAGACATTGTAAAACACATTCAAGGTCTCTTATTCCTTCTATTATTCCTAACAGTGTAATAGAATGATTTGATGCAAGCTTCACTCATCTTCTACCAATTAAAAAAATGATCCGAATAATAAATTACTTAAAACTACTTTAATAAGAAATGAAAAACCAAGATCTCATAGACTCCTAAAAAAATCCACACAGCCAAATTGAAGTGGCTTTAATAACTGCAGTAGAATCAATATAACAAAAATGGGCAGGACTAATAAGCGGTACTTCCAGTTTACTTAAATTTTTGGCTCTTTAAATTAAAACTGAAGGGTCCTAATGATGATTGATTGTTTATTTTAAGAGTAGGTAAGGGATCAACCACACAAAGATCACAATCCTTCATTAACCAGAATAAAGACACTGCCAAAATTGCTTTATCATGGAAGGGGAATTCTTGGAACACCATTATTTAGGTCACTCCTTCTTATATAAACAGGAATATTATCATGATCAGGGGGATTGGGAAATAAGAAAGGCCAAATTCCACACAAAATTTTACCTGGGAAAAATATAACAATTTTCCTGTCCGCTTTTATCAAGACATGCTTTCTGTGCCAGTTGCTCCTTTCCCTAACCATTTATGAGTTTGACTGATATTTATTTCGGATCCAGTTTTAGTTATCCTTTCTGCTTGAAATGATTATGGTTATAGTAGAGTAACACAATTGAATAACATTTGAGTCATAGGTAAAACAATATTTCATAGTAAAATATGAAACAGATTATGGTTTTATCTTTAACCATTGATCTGCTATCATATCTTTTAAACATGGTCATTTATTCGCTACTGTTTTGCTACTGGACTTCATGTGATGTACAAAATGTTAACTTAGCTTGTGTAAATAGGAATTATGAATTCAATAAATGGGATGGACAACATAATACACAGAAGATAAACATCTTTTGAAATAAATAAAGATGAACTGGAAATGGTTACCTTTTTCCTTATGGTAAGATCTGGATCGGTCAAACACTCAACCACAATCATCTGATGGTTACTGCCACACTCAGAGTCAACAGTCAACAACTGACCTAGAGCTTCAATGCCTAATAAAACAAAGCATTTACATCGTTGAAATATGGAGACTGAGATAAACATCTTGTAATGAAATTATCAGACAAATACAAAAGCTTGATTTAAGTAAACTTGCCCAACACACTTCTAGACTTGATAGAAGAATCTTTTCAGTTAAATATGTCTATAGACAGTTTACTCAATACTTTGAATGTTTCGTTTTGAAAATCCATCACTTTGTGTACTGACAAGAAGGGAAAAGATGCTCCCAAATATGGGAAGCCATTGTTTTAGTCAAGCCCATAATGGATTAATCTTGACCAAATGAAGTGGGAGATGACCCAGCATCTTATCAGAAAAGTTGTTTTTTGGTCAACCCTATTAAATCATATCCCTGCCAATTGCACTCCCACTCCCTCTGCTGGCTCAGTCTGAATATAACATCGTCCACTGGACACAATTACTCTGAGGTTTACACCGATAGATCCCAAACAGACCATGGTACCGTGGGAGCATTATTAGTTCTCTATTACATAAATAAATGATTATTCATTTAACAAAATTTTATAATAAACGGTTAACAAAAAACGCAGCCAGAAAACTAATATACAATCTGATGGATTAAAAGATATTTTATAAAGATTGATCATAAAAAAAAAAAATTTACCCAAATATTTTAAATTATTGTCCTTTGATTTAAGAAACTTGGAGACACTCTTAGCAGCAGATGAAATCAGCTCCTCGCTTGGATAGATAGAAGCTATCGTTGATATACACTCATAATGAACAACTGTCCAATGGAAGAAAAAAGAGGAAAGTTATTATTAGCCATATGCTGTGTACTCTAAAATCCAATTAATTTTCATTCAAAGATGTGTCCATCTAATGCAATCTACATTGATCCATTCAGGATCATTACCATATTCATTGTCTACATACCACACAGATTCAGTCCTGCTGTTTCTGTTAGTCTTACCTACAACAGTATTCCATAATTTGGCCTTATGATCATAAAATAATAGCAATAATATAAGTAATATAAATAAATAATAACAATAAATATTAATATGACCCAGTAAAAAAAGTTGAGCTGATGGTGAGGCTAGAAAAAGGAAGATCTGGTGCAATCGATCAGAAACCACTTAATTTGTGTAGCTAAGAAAATAGCCACAATCAGAATCAGGATAAAATATTTATATTTTTACAATTCCTGCAAGACCCAGATTTACATTTTACAGGTGAGACTTCTGACATGGTCAAAACTGTTTAATATTTTGAAAACAAAACTGCTACTTTAAATTTAAAGTTGTATGTTTTAATACAGTTATGCTGTTTTAAAAGTTACAACATACATAATACAATACTCACCAAATGACACCATCTGTCTTAGACTTATGTCATGCATCATTTGTTCCAAGACATCATATATTAAGTTGCTTGCACTAGTAGAAAGAACCAAAAAAAGAAGAATTTATTAAACATCATCCTTTCAAATTCATGGAGATGAAGGAAAGAGTTTTCTAATTTTTTAGTAACTGAATATATTTTTGCAACCTATTCTGTTAATACTTTTATTAATTAATTAGTTTGGTAATTAATCTGTTTATGTGGTTAGTTGAGGTATGTGATATCCACAGGGTTTTCATGTTGTGTTTTGCAATGTGTATTGTGGATTATACACACGGGGAGGACAACATATGTAACAAGAAGTAACAATGTTAGTTTGATACTGAAAGAAAGGAGAAATCACAACAACAATATTTAGCGATCATACTTTTGTATCCAAACTCAAACATGACTGTTTGGTACCGTTCTCAGAAGCACATTATCAAAATGTCTCTTACATACCGTAACTGCTTCATAATGTCTTCCATTCACTTCACAAACTAAACTTTAGTACTAATGGATCATCCTAATTGCAGGGGCTTGAAATAACATCGTCCTCCAAGATTTCAAGATCACCATCAAGTATTAATGTCAAAGTAATAATAAGTAAAGTAACATCTGGCCCTTTCAATCATAGACCACAAAATATTACTTGTCAGAGAAATTGGTTTTGCGTAGACCCCATAGATCAAAACTTCCAGTACCATGACAAGAATTTTCTAATACCAATGTATGCCATGGAGAACCTGACCTAAGTGACAAACATATTTTATTTGTAAATGTTTACTTTTCTTCGTTCAGTAATGTCTAACTCTAGAAATTAAATTTCTTAATGACTTTAAGAAAGGTAATTTTATCCTTTGGCATGTTTGCATGCAAAGAACAGATTGAATTAACTTTCAGAATTGAAGACACATTTCTTAAAAACATGGCAGTTACTTGAAGATGAAAAAATGGAGAAACAAGAGAGATAAATATCTTACTATTCATTGTTGTGACCTAAAGTAGCCAGCATCTTAAGAATTCGGATCTGAATCCATGGAGCTGGTACACCGTGAAATTCAAACGTAACAGGAAGCTTGTGTGATGTCACTTGCATCAAAATACTGACCAGTGGTCTGACCAAGGACTGATGGCCGTTTGGGTTGTCCTGAAAATGGACCAGGATGTAATAATCTGACATTTTGCATCTGCACGACATATTTACATAGTTTATCATGGTGAAGTGAGAAACATTTCACAGCAATGAATAATTGAAATAAATGATTTTTACTCTACTACCTGGCAAATCATACACAGTACATCTGAAAGTTTCACATCCATAGTGAGTCAGATAAACCTCTGGCACTCAGATGCTGCAATCTGGATACCAAACTGACTGCAGCTAGTGTGACCACATTATTTTAAAACATGAAAATACTTTCTTGGATACATTCTTGTCATTAGTCTGTCAGTAATATATGTTGTACGATACGAATTTGTGTAAATTAATTCCGTTTTGAACTGATAGAAGTACTACCTACTGTGAGACTGTTTAACAGTTAAGCTTGATGGGATCATGAAAACTAATGTAGCTGTAAGTGTAGGCTATGTATGAAGTACCCACTGTTATCAATCTGCTGTAGATGTGCAGTGCTGCGCCCATCACAGTCGGCTCCCTGTCACATAGTGCCTCCTTGAATTTATCTGTCATGTGATGGATCAGGTGGGGAGCTTTCAAGAAGAATGAATACAGTGTCATCACAGCCTTCTTTCTCACCATAGCACTGCCAAAAGAGAAAGCAAATAATTAGTCATTGAAGTCCACGATCAAGATGTTTGATCCAGATGGCAGGCTCTAAATCTTGGTGACTTTTTTCATCAAGAGTTTCATTTTAGTTGCTCTGTATAAAATATTCTCAGTCTTCGTTTTTTTAATACATACAATGGCTAACCTTGCATGTTTAAGCTTCTCGATGACTTGATGGATGATTGCAGGTATCATATCCGGTCCGAACAAATTAGAGACAGCTGTTAAGGCCATAGAGTTGTCTAACATATTTGTGCTCTTCAAATCTTTTTGAACGGTGTTAACCAGAAGCAGTAGCAACTCATGATTTGGATGAAGAAATAAGCTGACAGCCAGATAACCTGTCAAAAGAATCAGTCAGATTATTTAACAGATTCTATGTTTAAGTTCTAATATTCTAATTTTGTTTTTAAGTGGACCATCAAATAAAACAAAACAATGCTTCATTGGATGGTATGAAAGTTAAGTGATGACTGCTTTGCTTACTGTAGTTTGTATCACCATGGAAACTTGTGTTAAACATTATGCAAATATTATGCAAAATATTATATGTATCCAAGAAAATATGAGTATTATTAAAAACTATATCCTAAAGTTATGAAATATGTTACCCAAATCTCTTCAAAAATGAATTTAATTCTTTGTAAAAAACTTGGCATCGAAACCCACTAAAATATTCTGCACCGAAGGAGTCTAATAGTGCTACTATTTCACAGAACTTTCTCCATTTAATTTTTTATCAGGTAAAGGTAAGATCATGAAAAAAAATTCTATAGAGCAGAAATTTAGTCACTCTCTGATATAGGCAGTCTATTTGCTCTGGCTTACACTTCCTGAAGATTTGCCATCCAATATTGAAATAAACATTACTAAATGCTTCCATAAACAGAACTAAAACGTTGGGGTTTTAGAAATGTTAAAGACAAGTTTGAACATTCTATTCAATATTGACCAAAAGAAAGTAGTCATTCTGACTGAAATGGCTGAAAAGCTACCATACCAACTCTCTTGAGGTGAAGGGAGCCCTGTTGTGCCATCTTTAGAGCAGTTATGTGTCCAAAAGATGCTGAATGACCCAGCATCTCACAATACATCAATCTGACTAAGAGCTCTTTCATCTTTTTCTGTGGATTAATGAAGATAGGACATATACAAGGTTGCAGAGGGAGACAATGTTTTATTAATTTGAAATAATGATATGAGCAATATCAATTTCAAGCAACTACAGTACAGTACATAGAGAGCTCTAGTCTTGAGAATTAAAAGCAAAATCTTACTGCATCATCAATAGCATCACCATTCGCAATAGGTGTGAAATTTCTTATTAGGTTATAAGGTTACCCCATATATGCTATTCCTGCCAACAACAAAAATCCTTTTTCTTTAATATTTGCTGTAATTAAATTCAATTATTATATGGACGCTTTTGTGATGTTCTGATTTCTCATATATGTCTTTATCTGTTCATTATATATGGCCTTAATAACAGCTAAAAACCCAAAAAAAATTGGAGACTTTGCATCACTTTGGTTATAATTATGTTTTGGAAGTCTCAGTTGCCAAGCTTACACATATAAATGAAATGTTGAGCTCTAGACACACAGAGATAACTGGCTGACATACTAAGTAAATGCATACCGTAGTATACTGCCTGATCAGAAATTCTAATCTTAAATGTAACATATACTCTTACAATAAAACAGATAATAAATAACATTCACTTTGCAAACATGTTTCATTGGGATTGATTTTGCTAACCTCCCCTAGATTTGGCTGGGCTAACTTCTGTCTCAATAGATCCAACTCTTTTTCTACAATTTCATCTTGCTCCTGTGAAGGAAAATGTAATAATTAAATGAAAGTATGCAACACGATTCAGGCAAAGATAATTTGCTACAAGTTGTGAGCTAAGTTAGCTACAGTGGCCAGGCTTCAATACATATTATGGCACTGACTACTTAATTAGGGGTACAATACAACTCTTTTAAATTTAGATTTTTACAAGATGCAAACTGTACATAATAAACTTACTAATGGTACCATGCTCTAACAATACTTCCTATGAACAATTTTGCTACATAAGCATTAAAATTTAAGGTTTAGAAACAATGTTTAATTCTTTAAGAAAGCAGAAAGAGAAGCCCTGTGATTTTGTGTACATTCCTATTGTAAATACCATTTTTGTCAACTGCATTAGATACAAGCCCCACCCCTCCCTTCTACCCCTTCCCAATACAAAGTTGTTTGTGTCTTCAGTTTTTTTCCCCTCTCCTATAGGGTCCTTGATGGGGACTTGAGTGTCCCTCCTGATCCTTATTTCTACCAAACTAAACTAACAAATATGTGTACTTCATTTTTAAGTTGCTTCGGTTTCAGTGAATCAAATGTTGTTAAAAGGAAAATATCTAGGCCTAGACTACCTAAGATACACTGTAGGCATACTGTAGGCCTAACTTTAGACCATTTAAAGTATCAAAAAGAAAAATTCAAGTTCACTGCAGCGATCAATTCACCGTAAATATTTGCAATATTTGAAGACCATTCTAACCACTGCTTGCCATGCCATTGTCTGAATTTCAGTCTAATGTTATAGGCCTAACATTATATATAGGCCTAGGCTAATTTTACAAACTTGTGGGGGAAATAGTTTGGGGAAAATATATGAAAAGACATTGAATTCCAGCAAATGGCTAAATCATGAAACAAAAATAGCTCCAAGCAACATATCGACACCAAAATTTTTCCGAATTGGAACTTAAAGCCAAAACTAACTAAGTTAGGGGCCTAGGCCTACCCTTGTCTAATTTAAAATAAAGGTATTTGCGTTTCTCTTACCACTGTAGACGAAGATCTGCGGATGCCTTTCACTAAAGCGAAGAACCCAGGCGAAACATCTGTATTACGCGGACCCAATTGCCCTAACATCATGGAAGAAACTGAAGAAAATGTTTTATCCATGGCGTTTTTCGTCAGAGTCTACTAACTTACGGCGACAGTATTTAGTATTTATTCACTACCTCCATTGCAGCACTTAATGTACGAACACACAAAGTTTCGCGTAACGGGATCCCGTAATAGGGGTAGTTCGACTTGGTGGTAGCATGTAAATAAACTGAGTAACAAGTCTTTTCAAGGTAACACAACGTATGCTAGAAAAAAATTGGCCTTTACAAAGCGCCATCATACTGAGTGATCACATCTCTACCTGCGGCAATCATTTTTATATTTCCCCTCCGCCCCTCCCCCACCCCGTCCCCGGCTCTGAAAATATTTTCCTTCGGACCAAGGTGACGGTTGTCAGTGAAAATCATTTTCGGTGAAGCAGTTGCCGTTAGCATATGTTAGCCTTGACATCATGGCATGATGATCAGTTTATGCTGAATATTCAGAACGCTTAAAACGAGACTTGTTTCATCTTGAAAATTTAACGATATAATCTTAGAACTTCGAGACTTTGTGTAAATATATAGGGTTTTATCGCGGACTTTTGACGTTTCATCACACGATTTTGATGTTGCATTTCAAGTTTCCGATACTTTGAAGTTTTCTTGCGAATATTATAGTTTTGCATCGTAATTTTATCTCATCGAACTTCTGGCAGTTTATCTCAAAGTATTCAAGTCTCGTCTCGAAATTATTTTTTTCATTTTCTACTGGCTATATATATCTAAACGCGCCGGTTTTATCCCGAGAGTCGAAACTTTATCTAAAACCTTTCCTGCTTGTGCGATCCTTCTGATGCCGTTTTATCTCAAATGTATTATCTCGGAATGCTGGCGTTTAATTTCGACCATCACATGTTGTCTCAAATCATATTCAAGTCGGCGATGATCTTGTTCTCTCTATTTGTTTCATTCAGTTTGTTTTTATATATCCTTCGTTTACCCACTTATCCTAATATCATATTTAAGAAACTGCAGAAATTGTTCTTCAATGCCTACAATGTAAGTGCATGACAATTCCTGAGCCTCAACTTGATTTAAGCAAGAGCAGTAACGATGCAGAAGCTCGGCTATGCTTCTATTTGAGAAAATTAATAGCTTTGATTGGCAATAGTTTTGAGCAGTTTATCCATTTGTTTGTGCAAGAAATCAAATACCTAGGCGGGAAATCGGTGGCATTCCTTACCCCCCCCCCTTCTTTCTTCCTTACATTATGCTCCTTCAAAGCAGACAGATTTTAACAATTTTAGAAAGTTGTAAACTAATTTATATAGATGTTGCATGTACGTAAGCGTTCAAACATAGGCAATGCTACATATACCGGAATAGCGATATACATGCACAAGTGATTACCCATCGTGTATAATGCAAGTTGCCATATGCCGCGGTGACTAAAATGCATCTTCTCAATCGGGCAAAGATTCTTCAATCCGTCACAATAGTGTCAAGGGATATGTCTGCGCGCACAAAGCTCAACCGATAGTATTGCATATTTTCTATCTCTTCTAATTTTCGTCTTGATTTGGAAAAAGAAAATTACCAGCTTCCTTATAACAAATTTAACAACAAAATATTTTCTGTATCATCTGTACAAGCTTTCCTAAACATCTTTTCTTCACATGCATTTTATTCAACGATAGGCATGCGTAGGAGCATTTGTTAAACTTCTACAACCAGAATCGATAATATTTTTACAAAAAGTCATCGCACTAGTAATATGCAGAGTGGTATTGTAATAACTGATATGTTTTATAATTACCCTCTTCTTGCTGTTGGCAAAACTCTATTTATAAAACATAATTCTTCTAAGAGTGTTAATTAGGCTTTAATAATATT
>JAIPMN010008718.1:0-13104 GCA_020650975.1 Apostichopus californicus | reverse complement strand
ATATATACATATATTTATATATATATATATATATTCACTGTTCAAGAATTCACTGTTCACAAAGATTTTAAAATATAATAAAATATAATATATAAGCTACATATATATTAGTAACGGTGTCTGAAAAATGGTGCGAAATTTAAAGCCTATCTTCTTCACCTCATTCCTTTCGTGAACACTACATAGTTGATCTCGCGATGCATACAGTTAGTATGTATATACAATGTTTGTGTACATTGCGAAGAATGCGAAGAATATATGAGAGACAGTTGTGGTTGTGCTATCAGTGTGAACCTCAATAAATGATACAAACATTAAATAAACTCCCACGTATACGTTACGCAGGTTTACATACCACCACCAACTCGTGATGGAGCCATATACTAATGTTAATACAGTAACACATTACATGGTTTGTCAGAGTCAAGAACATATTCCTGTAGATAGGAACATCGAACATATACATAGTTAAATATAGCCTGTCTGTATGTAGGGTCACGTACGTTGTATGGGCTTATCTGCCCAACTATATGAAATAATTGTAGTAAGGGACTACTTAACTTGGCTGTCGATATACTGAACTGGCTGCACAAGTTTTTGTTTCAATATCTGATTGTGTGTTGTACCTTGCTAATAAATTCATGTCGGAAATCCAAAGATTCAAGATTCTAGGATATGTTAGTGCGAACATTCATACATTAAATATTTGCCTTATATCGCAATCACAGACGGTTAACTTGCTACTTAGGGCTACTTGGTCTGAACTGAGAAAACGAGTTGGCTTCCGCGGCTCTTTCACCAATAGGCTACATCAGCTGTGTTATGTTATCAATGTTGCCGCAAAAAAAAAATACTCAATAAAGCTAAGAATCGAGACGGAATCACCTTAATTATCACTTTGATGAATTGAAAAATAAATTTAAAACAAACTAATAACTAATAATCCTTCACAAAAAGGTAACCAAACAGAGACATTTAAAAAACAAACGATATCAGTACGTTCACATCAGTATAGGTCTGTGCACTTTCAACATGAAAACCCGCCGTAATACATTAAGAGTATGCAGGTCTCCTGTACTGCAGTAAAAATTGTTGATTTAGCCTCATTAATTAGTGGAAGTCGTGTTGACAGCTTGTCCAATTGATATATAAATTCCTTCTTAGTGTGAGAATACCAGTGTCATTAATACCCGACGGATATAAAAACATCTATAGATATAGCACCAGGCATGTAAATCAAAATTATACACATATCAAAATGTATTCAACATTTAAAAGTTGGAAACCAAGTAACAGGAATTAAATTAGACCCAAAATTCTAACTAAGATGGAAAAAATAAAGAAATAATTACAAGTAGAACAACATAGCTTACCAATGTGCTTCCTTCCCAAATCAAGAAACATCACAATTATTGCAAATTTAAGTGCCGTCCTTCTTGAAAAAATATATAATCCAATGGGGAAATAAACTGTATCAAAATACAGGCTGATCACTGATTAAATGGTTACAAAATAGTTGTCTATTTCTAACGATTTGCTTCAGAATTGAAAACACTACTGTTCTGAAGCAACGAATACATCCAACTGAAAGCTTTATCCTAAATATGTATCACCACCGTAGTGACTGATTCGCCGAACAATCTCTAAAGCCGTACGCATGCCAGCAGGCTATGACATCAATAGTCGCATCGTATACACCCGTAATTGACGCTACACAGCCACGTACCTGGGAATATTGCTTATGTATTACTAGTTTCGTAGTGAGCGTAAGAGACCGTCTTCTGACGTCATCAAATTCGAGGGTTACACCGTTGCTTACGTCAGGAGCCGCTTCGCTGCGTTCCGTGTTGCTTCAAATAGGCAGCTATTTATAGACAGCCAATGAAGTGTTCGCATGGTTCAGTGTGTGTGCGTTCCAATAACATTGTGTGATTGATGTCAGCAAGTACGAAAACACTGCACACAAGGGGTGCCAAACTTGAACCAATTCCGGTAAATTTACCGGGTTATGGTTACTCTAAGGGTATTATTTTTTTGTACACAATTGTCCTCCTGTTTTTCCCTAACAATAAATCCCATATTAAGCAAACTTTCAGAGGGTAAAATGGAATGTGTCTACTGACTCTTGTCGGATTAATTATCATTTAAATATGTGTGCGTCAGAGGTCTAGGCAATATCGTATTTCTAACTTTTATTACATCACTGAAGGATTTCTGACGGAGGTATGACTTGCGCCTTTAGGCAAGTGTCCCAAATACAGGGATTCATATGTAACTACACTGTACAGCAGAAACGTATATAAAATACGAAATGTAAAACTGCTGCAAAATATCTGGCTGAGATCATGCCAAGTCCATGTATCGCACTGACATGATCAGTTTAGATATGATGGGTCACATATAGTACAGTAAGAACCCCCATGGACGCCCTAGCACGAAACACTTAGTGAATAAACAGTTATCTCAACGGCTGAGTGACTCTCAAAGCAAGTGTAGCAAGCACTTTAGTTATAAGAACATACAAACTGACTTAACGTGTATTCCACAGGATTGTAATGCACAGTAACACAGGCACACCCCACAGAGAATAATCCTTCTCCCCGTGATCTCATTAATGCAAGCTGTGACTGGTCGCTTAATTCAAACGGCCAATGTTACATTAATTTAGTAATTTTCTGTTTTTTGTTTATTTTGTATTTTTACATCTGACATAATGACCTATTCGAATACGGCTTTGAACAACAAGGTAAGGTATATGTTTACGGCCTATAGTGTACATATCAAACTATACACTAGTGTACGCTGACAGCGGCTAACTGTGCAATGTGTTGATTCGTATTACGTCAAACTTATTGTTTCCCAATCCTTTTCTTAAATATAATTATTGGTATGATTACTGTATTTATTATGATTATTCTTTGTAATTTTCGAATAACAATAAGCTCGTTGGGAAACACGTTAAAGTTACTCTTGTTTGTTCATTATGTCGTGACGTCATACGACATCACTTGGTGGTGCTTATATTTATTCTTTGTACGTTAAATATCTTCTTTCAGTTTTCTATTTGAAGTTAGCATACTACAATAGATTACTTGGTTTCTTAAACTTGATTTCAAGAAGAAATATTTCTGGAAAGTCAGAATGAGTTTTTTTTTTTTTAATAAATTCGCGTTTACCAAGTTTAGTTCTGTTGTTTTCTATTTTGAATTTGCTTTTCTAGAAATATCCTGGAAATGTGATAAGGTTGTGAGTACTTACCCTGCAATCACAATCTCATCAATCACTTAAAGTGGCTTCATAATCTTTAGTTGACTTACAATATTTGTTTGTGTTAAGAAAAACTCTTTAATTTTGATAATATTTTAAATAACCTGTTTACCTATCCCTACAACCTAATCCTAATCAACTTTGTTACGAACTTAATGCCCCCAATCATCCCTTCCATAGTAACGTTATCTCAGGTCAGCTCTGTGTATGCTTTAATCTTACCTTCCACAGATAACATAAGGCAGTCGATCAGTAACTGCACTCAGTAACAACTCTTCAGCTTTATTTGTGCTGATCTTGTATACAATACAAATATTTCCGTCTAGTTGTCTGTATGACTGACGGTGTTTGATTAAATTCAGTACTAAGAATAATGATGTATGGCTATCCTATATTAGAAGTGCCATTGCTTATTTAACCCACACAATGTTACGCAGTGTAAATGATTCCCAGAAAGCGAATACCCTAACAAAGGCCACAACTTGTATATGCTTTTGTAGGAAGGGCAACAATGCACAAACCCAGAATGGAGTAAATAATAAAATAGGAAATTTGCTTACGTATATACCTTGATAATATAAGAGTACACCTACGCGTGTCAAGAATATTTGACTGTGTGCTACAAAACAACCGTACAAAAATGCACCATAGGTTATATTGAAGAATGGATACATGCAAAAGCAAGAGACTTACAATAACGAAAGAACCGAATTGCACTGTACTGCAGCAGTGCCCTAGAGGCACTGGCGGCTCTATTGACAGAATGCGTGGGTACAGATATTTTGGAATATACGCGAGGGCGATATATGAAACATACAAGACGAGTTTTTTACTTATTTTGCATAGATCAACTTGACAATTTTCCAATAGTTCTTTAATTGGGAGGACACTTTCGCTGTACTCTATTTTTTTTATTGTTGTTGCAATGATTAAACACTGCATAATTTGCAATTCGTGACTTTCAAACCAAACAGTAAACATAAAATTTAGACAGAATATTGTCTAGAATTGACAAATTTCTAATAGTTCTTTAATTGGGAGGATACTTTTTCGCTGTATTTTGTTTTTGTTTTGGGGGGGAAACTTTCAAAATTTCTTTCTTGCTTTTTGTGTGCAATTCAACACTGAATAATTTGCAATTCGTGACTTTCAAACAAAACAGTTAACATGAAAGTTAGACAGAATATAGTCTAAAATTCCGATGCTTACCAAATTTGTGAGACATCTGTCGGTCCACTTGAGTGTGTTCGTACCAAAATTCAGAATCCAAGAAATTATGAGATGGTACGTAAACATCCAATGAAGGAGCCGCCATGCATATAACACACGTAGATTTTAGAAGTGTGATCGAATGGCACAATGCTGCATCCAAATTGGACGAATAAACACACTTGCCTTCTCAGGTTTAGGCTATGCGCGGGAAAATATCTTATCGGATGCGAGAAGTATCCTCCTTTCCGATTCAGAATTGTGGCAAATATTCCCACCAAACAGCCGACACTACACGACCACGGCAGAGACACAAAGTAAATTTCCCTTTCTCAAGGTAAATGCTATATGTGTATATACAACAGGCCGCGTTCGAGTTAATCCCCAACCAAGTACGTCAAAAGATATCCAACGAGCGTCATTCAGCCCAATAGACCAATCAAAATCGAGCTTACTTAATTGGGTTGGTGAGCTATACAGCGCTCAGACGATAGCACACAATCAAATACACCAAGAGCAGAAGAAATTGCTGCTGCGAAGTCGTGACGTCATTCTCTAGACAAAAAAGATATCTGTGAGATTGCAGGATATTTTTAGCACACTGTTCTCTCTCTGTTCGTTTATCTCTATTCGTGTTATTTGCAGATTTTTTGACGGAAGCAGTTTGCATAATTTAGAACTCTGTCACAAATACGTATTTTTTTTCTCTTCCGGTGAAGATGTTAATATTCACGACGAAGATGATTTTAAACTAACATTAGTTTGTATCTACATCGCTTCCACCTATCTAACCAGTATGAAAATATATTCAAAATGAACTTAATTTACTTAACTTAAATTAACTGAACATATGATGCTATACAGTAAACATTAATTTATCGGATTGAACTTTTTTTAGAACAGTCTTATATTTAATCTTTCTACAATTTTGTTATCGCTTTGAAAGTTTGGAAATTTGGATGCCTCAACAGGATACATATTTAGTTCATATTTCAACATTTCCACCAAGTTTTCTAATGCATGCGTTAAGTATAAATGTTATGGTTAGCTTTTAGATTTTTTTTAATTTTTTTTTTTCCATTCGAATATTCACCGCAAATCTCCACTAAAAGAGTTCCTTAATAAAATACCAAGTTTGCACATCGAACAAGGTAGATCAATTTGCATGATAATAAATTGGGTAATTCCATCAAGTCGTAACCAGCCATCAAAAGAATTAAATAAAGTCTTTCCCAGCAAGATTCGATGTTACCTGAATCTTGTTTCAATTAAACTTGTAAGGGCTTAAACGCAACCGCAGTGGGAAGTCCTGAGATGATACGCTCAAAATCCCCAGGTACTTTCACTCCAATGACGTCATTGAGTCAGCACAATAAAAATAACTTACATACTCAATTGTACATTTAATGAAGATGACTGACGTCATAGCGCCTCGATCGGATTATAATTCAATTATTCATACCTCAACGCCACCGTGGCTTGAAGATATAATAACACGCTTGAAACAATCTTCGAAAGTATGACGTCATTATTGAAATAAAACCTCCCGAAACAAAGTTACTTCCAGACGATAAGAAGAAAACCGGCTTTCAATCTGACGTCAGCCTATATGTAGATCTTACAAGTTGACCTAAATCCAATAATACCTTAATAACATGATAATTCTATTCCGTTTGATACGTTAGTGTCCCATTTTTGTTTAACTAACCGATGTTAATTGAGACCATATATACGTTTGCCAAAAACCAACATTTGAATAAAGCACTAATAGATATTAATTCACTAAGCCAATAATGCAAAACAATTCCCAAGATATCCTTAACCGAACCTACACTTTGTATTTAACCACGCCTATATACTTTACATATAACCTAGACTATATACTTTGTATGTAACATTACCTGGTTAGGCTAATGACCACATCATTCCATCTTTTAAACGATAGGATATGCTCCTACCCGTATGCATATAGCACTACCGGGTAGCTTTGCCGGTGATTATTGAGTTATTTAAGATGAGAAGGGAGATATAATTCTTTCAGGTTTTCCAATAACATTGCGCCCACTCTTGTTTGTATCCATGCAATAGTTATTCACGATCCACCCAGGGAATTTTACGAATGTAAGTTATTGATATGTCAATTGGTACTAATGTTTGGCCTCTCAATCAAATGTTTGTTTTCTGTTCTTTACTTGTTTATGTTTTAATTGCTTGTTTTTTGTTGCTTGTTTCAGTAACATGGTATAAAGCTTATATTAGTTCTTCTTTGATATTTTATTTCTCGTAATACAAAAACTTTTTTTTATTGTTTGCAAGGTTTCTTATGGATTTTTAGTGTCTTTCATTTATCTTTGTTTGTTTGTCTGTTTTTTTCCCTGCTTTTGGTCAAAAGTAACAAAGTATCCATGCAAAGCTCGTAATATATTTTTACACTCGTTCTATGAAAAACTGAAATGCATAGGTAAAGTCAATTTTCAACTTACATCGTTTTGCTTGTAGGATTTATACTGCTGTTTATCCTAATGTTTCGAAAGCTTCAGCTTAGTTGATTGCTCTTGTGGCAGATATCATGTGATACATAATAATTGTGACATAAATTTAAGGTGCGCTGTTCTCTTCAATGACACTTAACGTACCTTACAACTTTTGTTTTATTATTTTGCTTTGTATAGGCGTAATGTACTCACCTCATTGTTTCATCTGCTGTGTCCTATATTCCACAGTGGAAGAATATCACTCAGTCATCGGAAACATAAGCAATGTATTCATCCGCAAGGTATAGGTTTAACAATCCTATGGTGTGTTGCAATTAACAGACAGCACTCTTTGTACGGTAGGTTGTACGCAATGTCACGTGCTCTCAACTGACACGTGTCCATGGTAGCTGTGGAAATATAAAATATAAAATTTAGAATATGTTTGATGATAATAAATACAGATAGTAAATATCGGTATATGGTTTCTCCCTCTTGAATCACCCCTTCTCGTCTTCCATTCCATTAGTTTTCTTTCCTCTTCTTATAGCGAGAATTTACTTGCGTATTGCTGTCTTGACATTCACATAGCATTATGACGTAATAGTACCATCATATTTGTCATTTGCACTCCTTCTGCTTCAAAGTAGATAAACCGTCTGCATTGAAGTGGTCTATCACTATATACGTCATTAAAGATCTAATTAACGATACTTGTCTAGTGAAAATCTTAGACGCTTAACACAGATCTTTTTCAAACTCCCAAGCATCCACAAACTTCTTTCACGTATTAAAAAAAATACCATTGTATTAATCTTCAGTTCTCTACGTTTGTTATATACCTGTAAATATTGTTATGTACATGATGGAATGCCAAACACCTCTCTTCCCTTGGTAATACCTAACCGTTTACACGATTTAAATGTATTGTCATATCAAGGTGCAAAACATAGTTTCGTTTGGCTGTAGCATCCCAGCAGCTTTATATACATAAATACCTCCCTTATGCAGAATTATAAGCAGAAAGCTGCATCAGACGTCGAGGTATACCTAAGTAACCAATCTTGACCCCTTTTAAAGAATAATTAGTTAATGAAATATAAATAAAGACAACCAGTTACTGCTTTTCATTTGTTTCAATAATCTTCGACTAAAATTTGCTTACACAAGCGAATTTATTAAATTCTCCTCAACAGTTTTTTTCTTTCCAATTTCCCACGATTTTTCTGTTAGTCTTTCACGCAATGAAGGTATAAAACTGAGTTTACTTCTGGTGATTTTGCTTGTCTTATCTCCTTGTACATGATAACTACAAAAAAGCACTATTGGCAAATTATACAAATAAGCATTAGAAGTAGAATGATACTTTTCCTGACAGTCAAAACTTAATCAAGCTTTGTAGATATATTTTCTACATCATAAGTCTTTGCGAGGCTCTTCCTCCACATGGTTTTTGTTCCGTTTTGGTGTTCAAGTTTCCTTTACTTGTTTTTTTCTTAACATTCCAGCAAATCAAGTAGACTAACAAGCAAGAAAGATATTGAGCTGTGCTAAGATTTAAACCTACCTTTGATTTAGTATAACTATCCGCAGTAGATGTATTATTCCAAGTACACTTTGTTCCAAGTGTATGATAAATAGGCATAAGCTACAGGAACCATACAAAAAAAACCCATTCCATTCACATAAATAGTTGTTGCTCTTTATTAAAAGACTCTTCGTATACTAACAAGTGAATGTAACTGCGCCAAGGCTATATTTCTTCCTATGCAAAGCCTTTAAACGCCCATCACCCTGACGTAGTTGCCATGGTGAATTACCATGGCAACGTGGCTTCCGTCATTGTTCTGCGAGTGGGTAATGAGATAAAAGTACGAGTATTCTCTAATTTGCATATTTTTTTCAATACTTGTACCAATTGGACGTAGATACAGTTAAAGGGGACTGCGTTTCTTTGGCGATGAATATAGTTTATGCAAAAACGGAGAGTTGCCCAGGTTTGGTAAGAGTCATCACGAATGAGGCGTTGGCTTTCAATTGCTTATGATCATCTACCAACTCTAATTTTGACTTATTAATAGGAAAATGTGAGCTAGAATATTATTTACAAAACAAACATCATTTTGGAACTGTAATGTGTAAATATATTCTAACGTGCATGTATTAATTTTTAGTGTATGAATAATAGGGAAAAAATAAAATATTAGATTGTAATTAATATTATTGCACAGTAAACTTCATATACGAATAATAAATTTGAAGAAGTTTGAAAGAAAGGAGGATAAGTTAAAACCACATGTTTAAGTCATTTTACATTAGTATTATAACTCATATAGCGGCACAATTTAAATTGCATGACGTGCCATTTGCGTCAGTTATACCCTGAAATTTCCATAAATCATTACAGAAGTCATTATTACCATGGCAACCCAGACTAAGTTGCTAAGGAAATCGCGCATAATGTCGTATCCAATACTTTACAGTGGTTCTATTTCAGAAGCAAATACTTTATTGGCAGTGACTTCGTAGTTGTCATGGAAACCAACTAACGTCTTTTGGTTAAAGGACTTGCATACTCACGTTATTGAACACTTTCGTATCATTTTCACTCAAAATAAGAATTCCTTTATTTTTTACCTTAATATATTAAAACACAATATTTGATATGTGTATAAAGAATAACTGTTATAAATAATAAGTTTAGTCATTATACAACTGGATGCTTCCTATAAAGTTTGCCAAAAGTATGCAATGTTCGTGGTACATACTAACTAACATTTAACTCATCTTCTAATGTTAAATTCGAGCAGCTTTGCTAAGTCATTTCTGTTATTACTCCTGGTAGCTATGTATGCTTTGCGTACATTTTTACTCTGGGTTAATTTCCTTTGTGTCTCTTCAAACTTTTATCGATTCATCTAATGTGGATAATTCGATACAAACGATTACACATGTACATAAAACCTGAAAATAAACGAAACAGTAAAACCCTGCATTACTTGACTTGACCCATTCTACCTTTCCACAATGTTTGTTAGAGAACTTATAATGACACTGGGGGTTTCAAGGACAAAGAGAAACCACTTAGTAAAACTGCTCACCTTCTGTGTACTGGAAATCTGAAGACAAAGAAATTCTTCACCAAATTTAAACATGTGGACGATAATGCCATGAAAGTACTTACCAAACTACATACAGTTACACAATCAAAAGTGAAAAATTGTATTCAACAACAATGAAAATGAGATTCTTTGATATAAATTTGTAAATCATGCATCTAAAGAAGATGTTCTTGTACTTACGATCTTTGGAAGGTGTTAGTTAGGTCCAAATATTGTTCGTATGAATCCCAGGGAATCTTGAGGAAGGTTTATGCGGTCCCTTCTGCAACAAGATTTAAAATACCAATGTTAAGTCCCAAGCAAGAGAGGAAATATCAGCGACTGTTCAACAAAGTAATACAGTAATTTGAAGAGTTTGGCCATAAAAACAAGGAAAACTATCTCCATACATTAGCACATGCCCACAGTTACGAGATATCTGACGTTAGCGATTAGCCAGCACTACACCGCTGTCGCAAGCATTGCTTTTTGCGTACGTCAGTGCCTGCGTCAATGCACTCCAACAATAAAGCTATCTAGAATTGTCGCCTGGAGCTCGTGACGTCAGCTGCTGACGTACGAGATCAATTTAGAACTTACGAGCGAACGATCGGCGTAGGTAATACGAAATCTACCAACGTAGTTCGTGACGCACGGAGCTATTCATTATCATACGTCGTCTCCATGGTAACTGCCTCTGAATCGCACCATTGATGAGGATGAAGTGCTTCAGTTTGGAAGTTACTGAACTCAGTTAAACCTGGAATCTCACTGCTTGAGAGAGATTAGCGTATTACCTCTGATATATATGAAATCATGTTTAATAGAATGTTATAACTCAGCCCAACATAATCGATGAAGGCAGGTATGGATTAGGAGACTTTAACGGACATTTTTCAAGAAATACTTCTTTACAAGCATCGATAATATTTTCTTTCATTTGGAGTTTTTTTTTCAGCTGGAAAATAGATGAATTATGGAGAGGAGAAAATATTCAATAAGGAGATAAAGTGGTGTTGATATATTTCTTTATATATAATCTACTGTGGATGAATTATCCTCACCAAACGAAGCTTGGATCAACCCGTGCAGTAGAGGATACCAAGTTTTGTCATTTTCTATTTTATTAATACATCTTCGAAAATGTTAAGTGCTATACAGTTCTTGTGTTTTTATTGAAGCTCCTGGACCATCCATTTAGTGATATAAAATAACAAATTTATAGTGAAGCGAGCTACAGTAAAATTTTACTTATTTACGCTCTTTCCGAAGAATATTATCATTTATTCATGCGATAAGGAGTGAACTAGACTGTCATAGATTTGTAATTTGTGAATGTGTTTCAACAATAGACTAAGGAAGAAGAAACAATTACTAATGTTAAATTTATTTGGAAACCACAGAGAAAAGTAAAATGTAACTAAAATCAAATTTTCTGTCAAAAGTGAATTACTGTCCAGACTTTGATGAACATCTCCTTTCATGACAGGATGTTCAGTAGGGAACGATCATCTAGGCCCGACGGTTAATATTTATCAGTTTAATATGCGTAATAATTTTAACCCCCACAACTTCACCATGTTTGAAGTGATATTAGTACATTACTAACATGTATGCTCTATGTGATTAAGGTATTCAATACTACTTGGAGGAAGAGATACTTAACAGGCCAAATAAGAAAAAAGCTTCATTTTGAATTATACAGCAGTGTGTTCGAATGCGATTGTAAGATATATCACCTGATAACCTGAACTACATTGTCATGACATTAGATTATCAAAACCACACACACCACACACACACCCACATATAATCTGATGTTTTTTTGTTTGTATTACATTTTATCCTTTGTAGCAAGTATCTCACTAATTATTTTAATCAAATGTAGGCTACATTGAGTATCATGTTTACGTTTTTTGAAAGTAAGGTTTATATATTAACAAATGTCAAATATTGTTAAAAAAGCTAACAATCAGTAAAACATCCAGAAACCTTTCTTCTGTTTTATAATCATTTCTTAATTTTTGACGTCTATATACGAACCGACAGTTCAAATACCAGTAGAGGGGTGTGATAATGGAAAGGAGGGGAGGGGTGGGGGCTGGGTCTACCTCTATTGCCGTTCCTGTTGTGTGTGTGTGCAACATTATCTACAGGACCATACATTTACCCCAAAAGGGGTAAATACTTGCGTTGCTTGGTAAGTTCCACCCCCCCCCCCCAACCGACACCCCGGCTAGTTCACTATAACAAACTAACGAGTGTTCTCCTAAAAGATGCAACATGTAATGAAAGTAAGTTTACTTTTTCGTGAGGACGTATTCCTGTAATAAAGTAAGGTTAAAAAGACCGTCTTGAGGTCCACGAAGTAGGAAGATGTGATTGTGCGAGACCGAATGAGACTGTCTTCAGGGACACGGCGCTATGTGTTATTATCCTCATATATTTTACAGATGTAGATCTAACATTCATTTTGGGAGCAAAGAAGGTTTGTGTACGGAAGGAAATGGCAGTGTCTCTTTGGTAAAGCTCAGACGATAATATCTATATGACAAGCACGAAAACATCAACTCACTGTGTTCATTGTGTTAGGCACAAGCAACGTATCTGTATATCCTGAATTATTAAAATAATAAAGTATTTTCTAGTTCATTTGCTTGCTTTCTGTTGGCATTCCTGCCTGTTGTCTTGATTGCCCAAGTTGTTTGCTTCCTTAATTACTTATTGCTAACCAATGATTCGAATCAATCGATATATTGTAGTCTCAGCCTTTTCATATAGTTTATCAAGAATCATGGCCTCGGCATCTGGTTGCAGTGAGTATATCATAGGCAATATTTCCGACTGATATTACCGACTGACAATACACACGATTAAAGCTAACATTATAAGGGTTAGTGTTCCTTGCGACGTATATTGCAATTCCTTTGAACTTTTGGACAGAAATCAAACTTACAAAGGCGAATAACGAAAAAGTCACTACCCCATATCTTAAATAATATTAAATTAAATATATAAATTTATATATATATAATATTAAATTTTATATATAT
>JAIPMN010008717.1:0-11066 GCA_020650975.1 Apostichopus californicus | reverse complement strand
ATATATACGGTGATGATCTATAGACAACGTCATTGTTCCAGACTTTATTAGAAAGTATTGTTTTGTTAATATATTTTATAGTTTGTTGAGTTCTGACGCTTAGTCAATTTTGTCAAAAAGTTAAAGGCAATTGTTTTACGTAAGAAATAAGTTTTTGTTTTTGTTTTGCTACGAGATATGTTAAAGGAACAAGTCAATAGATTCATACGTCACATATTTCGTTTGATGGAAATAATTACGAAATTCTTATAAAATGTTACAGATATATAGCCTACTAATGAAAATGTAAAAAAATAAATAGAGCATCAGAACTTTTTAGGCTCTTCACTGCTTAAGGATAACATCCTTTGGGAGTTCTCTGATCACAGGTCAAGCTTACAAATTTATAAAGTATAACAAACCATGTAAACCATAATCTTCCTATATCCATAGCCTATCATGATCAGCTGATTAGCCTATACCGTATACAGTCAGTAACGTGTTTGCAAGTACAGCTTAGTTCTGAAAAATGTAAAAAAAATTGTTTCTAGAAATGAAAATAGCTAGAAAATTAATGAATGCCTTCAACTCTACAAACTTCTTTCACATGATACCTATCCGTATTAAGCGCATAATTGGACATGAAAATTCAATATAGTCGAAGTTTATTGAACTATACTGCTGTAAGTAAACTATCGATTGGGTTCAATAGCTTCACATCAAAACAGTTCTTTTACTTTTATCATGTGTATCTGATTACAACACATATCTACCGCAACGTGTAGGAGAATTTTGTATTCACATTGCGGTAAAGAGATGACGTCTAACCAAGACATACAGAGAGGGAGAAACTAAAAATATGAAACTATGTAAATTCGATGTTAGTTTGCAACATGAGATGTGTTTTCCAGTTTTTATCTGTTTGATATATGTGTCTATCGACGTCACTAATTAATTTGACATCATATTTCTAAAATTAACTGAAAAATGGTAATTATTTATCAAGGAAGCAGAGAAATGAAAAATAGCAAATTACACCGATGAGTGGTGTTGGTGGTGTTGGTGGTATTGGTGGTGTTGGTGGTGCTGGTGGTGTTGATGGTGTTGGTGGCATTGGTGGTGTTGCGGGTGGTGTGATGAGAGGGGATACGCAAAGGCGTACACAAGCATGACACACCCTATGTAAATAGTGAATAATGAAGCCCAGATATATCCCAAGAAGTTATTAACAATACATAATTGAAATGCACTATACAGAATTGCGGAGCCAGCCTACGGTTAAATAGGTTTCACCAAATGGATCAAACACAAGATATGTCAGAAACATTAAAAGAAAAAAAATGCATAATTTATTTAATTTCTCGCTCAAATAAACTCAATATGAAAATACACATAAAAACTAATTAAAAATAGCTGACGTTACGTCGATTTCAAATTTAATTAATATTTGCTCTAATTAATAATATATATATATTTTTTGCGATTAATATTCATTGCTTGTTTCCTATGCACGCGATGTAGTTTTCTGCAGTGGTCACAACAAGAAGAACTGATAATGTACTTTATAGGTCGTCTGTTATTCGATCAAAATACAAAATAAAACAAACTTTTGTCTGTTTGACAAGAGGATTTGTATAACGAAATATCGTGTTACCAATTAATTTGTAAAATTAATACCCAATTCACTCACATTTTGTTTGTATTTAATATTTCCGATATGATCCTTTAAGGAATCAAGTTATCGCCTCGTTCTCGTTTCTAAGTGAAAGCTAACACTGTAATAATAATGTCCTCGCTACGAGGGTTTTGCGGAGATTTTAAGGGGAAACGTTTCATCAAATATAAAAACCGTAGAGGTTAATTGAAGCCAACCACGTGAGCCATAGTTAACAAGATCGAATTTCTTTCATGAGGTATAAGACGCTGGACGTGAAACAAATCAAACGTCAAATTTATGTACAAAATTTCTACACCAAAAGTACATATCACAATTTTATACTGATGTATATAGTAAAATAGCCTTCGGTTACCTAAAACATGAGTGTGTACTTTCATGAATATCAAAGATAATTATTGAAATGATTTTGTAATACATTTAAAACCAAAGCAGCTAGGCAAAGTGATCCCATGATTACTTTTGGGGTTCTATTGCAAATTGACTTAAAAATTGAAGAAAATAGTTGAGGTCGATTTTTTTTTTCCATCTGCAACTAAACATAATACCAAACCGTCATTCGGCTTGAAAGCAAATGGATGCGTTTAGTAACAATGGGTTTCTTTTCAGCTACACCCACTTGAATGTGTATAAGTTAACTGCTTGCCTATAAACAAAAACTAAAATAAAACAGAAGATTAGCTGTCCATTATAATATCATTTTGATGACACGAACGTCTTATGCCCCAAGTCATATATACAAAGGTGGTTAGGCCCGGTGCTCCTGCTCTAAGTAAGTTTGGTAGTTAGCTAATCTGTCATCGTTCAATCTATATTCGTTTTGAACAGTATCATATTTTTTCTAAGGATTAAAATTAAAATTATGACAATATATTGAAACACAAGAAAATAATTTTGTACTCATACCCATAATTTCGGATAGTCGTTTGTGCTCATACTCATAAGTTAGGATAGTTGTTTATATTCATAAGTTAGGATAGTCGTTTTCATTCATAATCATAAGTTAGGATAGTTGTTAATGCTCATACCCATAAGTTAGGATAGTTGTTTGCATTCATACTCATAATGTAGGATAGTTGTTTGTACTCATACTCATAAGTTAGGATAGTTGTTGATACCCATACGTTAGGATAGTTGTTTGTACTTATACTCATAACTTAGGATAGTTGTTTATACTCATGAGTTAGGATAGTCGTTTGTACCCATACTTATAATTTAGGATAGTTGTTTGTACTCATACTCATAAGTTAGGATTGTTTGTTGTACACATACTCATAAGTTAGGATAGTCGTTTTGTGCTCATACTCATAAGTTAGGATAGTTGTTGTACTCATACTTATAAGTTAGGATAGTTGTTTATACTCATACTTAGGATAGTTGTTTGTTTTCATACCCATAAGTTGGGATAGTTGTTTATACTCATAAGTTAGGGTAGTAGTTTGTGCTCATTCTTATAAGTTAGGTTAGTTGTTTATACTCATACTCATAAGTTAGGATAGTTGTTTGTTTTCATACCCATAAGTTAGGATAGTTGTTTATACTCATACTCATAAGTTAGGATAGTTGTTTGTACTCATAATTTAAAGTTAGGATAGTTGTTTGTATTCATACTCATAAGTTAGGATAGTTGTTTATACTCATAAGTTAGGATAGTCGTTTGTACTCATACTCATAAGTTAGGATAGTTGTTTGTACTCATACTCACAAGTTAGGATAGTTGTTTATACTCATACTCATAAGTTAGGATAGTTGTTTGTACTCATACTCATTATTAAGGTTAGTTGTTTGTACTCATACTCATTATTTAGGATAGTTGTTTGTACTCATACTCATAAGTTAGGATAGTTCTTTGTACTCATACTCATAAGTTAGGATAGTTGTTTTTACTCATACTCATAAGTTGGATAGTTGTTTGTACTTATACTTATAAGTTAGGATAGTTGTTTGTACTCATACTCATAAATTAGGATAGTTGTTTGTACTCATACTCATAATTTAGGATAGTCGTTTGTGCTCATACTCGCCCTAATGGTCTTGTACTCGAAGTACTCATACTCAGAGCATTTGTCCTCGCACTTACAGCCTTTGTACTCGTACTTGTGTACTCAAACCAAGTGTAGTTCTACTTGAAGTTGTATACGGTACTCATCCTATTCTAGTCGCACTACAAGGTTTATGCAATGCGGAAGGTTTCCGCAAACTGTCAAACCACCATTTATTCATTTATGCAAAGATACAAATTGGCGGACTTAACTCTTTCCGAACAGGGTGAAACCATAAGATCCGTTATGTGGATTCCGTGCAGTGATCTAATTTAGACGTTACATTGTTTTGCAAATTCAGCGTCACCCTCCACGCCCCCACATTCTAGCTTTGCTCTATTTCCTAACAGGAAACGTTCGTGTTCTGCCGGACTATAGTTTGCAAAGCCACAAAAGGTAACCTTTCAACATATCAACCTTAACAAATTCACAAAATTTATTCAAAAACTTCTAAAAGGTTCTTTGATATTTTTTCAAAACATGAGTTCTGATAGCCTCATAAGAGATATGATTTTGTTTTAAAGTTCAATGTTATAATAAACTTGATGTATTCATTTGTTCGGTCATCTTTTGATCTTGAAATTAATCTCAAAGCCTTGCACACAGTTTGACTGTGATATACCATGCATCAAATTAATACAACGAGTGATTAACTTAAAAGCATCCGTTTTGTTGTCTCCATCTTATTTAATGTTCTGGTATTTATTACTCTCGACAACTCAATCCTTGCTAGGTCAGTGCCCACAGCGTTTAAAATGACCATCATCTACCGTAGACGAATTACTATCAACAGAGAAGCAGGGCAGGGTTACAGATAGGTACCGGATTAAATACTTCAGACCAACTGACAATTTTTTTTTTTAATTTAAAGTTGGCTTCCGTAAAACCCTATACCCCTTAGGATAGATTAACAGCATGTATACTCACTACTTAATTATAATTAAATCTCTTAGGTTGGTCGGAAGGATATCCAGAAAGATTAACAACCAGATAAGAATCAGAAGTTCATTCGAAACATGTTAGATGTTATTCTCTTTGACTTGTTTGTTGCTATATAGTTTCTGATGAAATAAGTAATATGCTGAAATATAAAATACAATTATTTTATTACCAAAGAAGACGCATCGTGAATATGCAAAGACCTCTCATAAATCGTGAAAATGTATGATTCGTGAATGAAATTGACCTTCTACGAATCCATTAGTTTTTCAGCTTGCAAATGTTGATGGTTTCATAACATATTTCTTTTTCTTTTTTAGACCTTTTAACTTTTTTGTCTGAGGATATATACATATAGGCCTATATATCCTTAAAAAGACCACAAGCCAATACCGCCCCAACCCCCCTTCTCCCACCCCTCAAAATAATTTTGAAGATCCTCTTCAATATAGATGAGTACATGACATATGCTGATTTTATGTCGATAGCGCAATATCTTCAACCTTAGGAAATATGTTTTTGCGAATACGTTGTAACATTGTATCAGAATATCGGTAAATAACGAACTGCAGCCTAGAACCTTATATTACATGACATTTAAATGGCAATTCCAAAAAGGGAAAAAATATTGAAAACAGCTACAAGTTGTCTATGCCAAAATTAAGAGGGTTATCGCCTGCTACGTGTGTCAGTGTCTAAGAGGCTGTAATATAAAGTATATTGATTGAGGGATTAAAGTTCAATTAATAAATTATTCAGAAAAGTCTGGAACAGAGGGTAAATAAATGAGATTGTAGGATATGATGGGGTTTACTAGTTTTAGCGCTGATTCTACGATTTCATCAACGAAATATTAGACTGATGTCTTATGCAAATAGACGTTGGACACAGGTGAATGAAAAAGGTAAAGAGAATTTTAGAATCAGAAAGTCGATTATGTTTCAAGCTATTACTTCAAAATTGATAACTGTATCAGGATTGAAAATTATTAGCACTAAAGGGAATCATGTAAGATTATCAAATATTAAGTAGAAAATGCAGACAATGCATGTTTTACAGTCACTATATTTTCTTATTGAGGCTGCTATCAGTTGTGACGTCACGGAAAAACTGACAAAATTGCAAGCCAATTTTTATGCAAAATCGAATATTTTCAATCTGTGAAAGTTACAGAGCAGTGAACTAGTTATCCTTCCAAAACTTGCACAAGGTACTAACTGACCAGTTGGTAACAGTAGACGTTGTAATTCATCGCCTTACCTCAAACCCGGTTACGTTTCATGGTAACGTTCAATAGCTTATTGATAATATATATACCTTTATTTTCTTTTAGGAGCAGAATTAAATGTTTGGTGATATGTTTGTATCTGGTTAAAAAATTTCAGTCGCACTTTTCTTTGGTAAAGTTACTGAAATATTATACATCACTCTGGGTTCAAACTAACGGTCAGAGTTTAGTTTGCAATCATCCATTCCACACATGTATACTTTCAATGCAAGCGTCAGTCCAATTCCTATATGCAAATTTAGATAATGTATCAACTATTTAATATTTTCAAAGTAAAAATGTACCAATTGAGCATTTAAAGTTTGATTTGAAAACTTAAATTTATCGAGGTTTTAAGCATATGTTGGCAAAGACAGTGCAAACGAACTAACAGTTACTTTGCATTCAAGAATGTTCGCTGTCTTCAGAAGATGAATTCCTGGACGGCTACCAAAACAGACGATCCTTCGTGCATGATGTTTTAGTAAAGAGCTCAGCTCATTATACATCATGAATAGTATCTAACCTTTTAAAAATATGACATTTTGCAACCATGGAGCTGTTGTCACACGAAACATTTGCGTCACATTCAGTAAGATAGTCAGTAAGTTCCGTTTGGCAACAGTTACTAATTGAAGAGATGTACTTTCACAGCAGGAAGTCTCGTCAAGGACGTCTAGAAAACGTATACATTGAGTAATCAACCCATGATATAATCTCGTGCTATAGTAGAGGTATAGGCTAGTATAATAATATAAGAATTTGTAAAGCGCTTTTATCCAGTTAAAAAACTGTTCAGAAGCGCTGCAGGAGCAAAGTACCCAAAATGGACACAACAGTTATCAAACAAATGGATACGCATTCATGGATAAGAACGTCTTGAGTTCTTTTTGGAAAGTTGACACATGCTGGATTGATTTCAGATGTAAGGGGGAGACTTTTCCAGAGCTGTGGAGCTGATCTAGCAAAGCAACGTTCCCCATAGGTGGAAGTGCGAACAGTAGGAACAGATAGCATATGTTGTATGCTTGAACAAAGCACCCTGCTAGGTCTGTATTGTTTAATACTGTTTAATACAAAACAATGCTCAATCATTTCTAGCAATATATATCTTTAATCTTGTTGTAGATATTTCTGTTAGTAGACAGATTACTTATTGCTAGTAAAAAAAAGTCAAAAAGTACATCTATTCTATTTGCTATACAGTCAAATGTTCAGTTTTCGAGTTTTCTTTCAACGCAATTCTTAACATTTCATTAGTACTTACGCCAAACTATCTCACTGTAGCATTTGTTCATTTGAAATGCGTTAATCATTTGAAATGCATTAATCAGCCCATGATTGACTTCAAGTAGGTTATCAGTGGCTGTCAAGCTGCTTAGCTTCTTAAGCCTAGTTATAATGAGTCTGTTTTAAGGCGATTAATCCAACAACGATTTTCACTTCTCTTCTCTCCTTTTCTTCAGCAAATGATACTATTCTCACTCTTTTTTTGCCAAGTGTCCCTGCGTTCTGTATCCTTTTGGTTTTAACAGTCACGAAGATGCATGTAGCCCCGGGACAAATTATTTGAGTCGAATAAGCCTTACTCAGATGAAAACCTTCGGGGAGCGATTAACCCGGAATGATATTGTCAGTATTAACCATTACTCAGGTTTGAGGCTTTTAGCTGCCGTCAATTTGGAACGTAACCTGATTCAATTGGGACTTCATAAGGTGATGAGGACTTTAAAGAAAAGAGCAATTTTGATGAGATGTCTTGAAGACTTGGACGGAGAATCTTTTATCATTAGTTTTAACCCACGAAGACTAAACAGGTTAAGATGACCAAAATAAAGAGGAAAGCAAAGGTCGCAAGTTCTTGAATATCAATCAGTTTTGATTCAAAAGAAGGTTTTTACATATTCTTTCAATTCTCTGTTTCCGTTTTCGTAACGTATAGGCACGAGATTCATTAGTCCTACATATGTAGTCAAACACCCTAACATGGGTAATTATGTCGAATTTAAGAAAAAATTTAAGTATTTGAATGTCAATCAAATGATGGTAATGATGCTGAGATGTATACAGACCTGTAGAAAACAAATGGCGACGTGCCCAATGTATAAAGCAAGCTCTTGCTGGTTTTAAATGTCAATCAATTTGATTTAATTTATAATTTCATTCCGAATTATTCCTTTTTTCTCAAAGGAGATTACAACATGACGCAGTACGTATAATATATGTATCCGTGCCGATTAGAATAAGATGGGTTTCCCATGACATAAGAAAAAGTAAGCGCTACTGATTTGCATATCAACCAACTTGATGAAGATTAAGATTCTACATATACTTCTGTCAATTCACACGATCGTCACAGGATATATACAACAGTCATGTATCTATAATACTGCAGACTGTGATGGGTAAGGCAGACAGGGTTAAAGTGAAATTCAAATGTTTGCTGGTCTGAAAGTCAACCAATTTGATGAAGATGACAATTGTACAGACTACTCACAAGGTAAGCACATGGATCCAAAAGTCACGTGATATATCGATCTATAGCCACGCAGACCAAAATGACTAAGGCAGACGCATTAATGTGAAATCCTATGTTTTTTTGAATGTCAATCAATTTGACGTAGATGATGATGGCACATTATTCTCCGCTCAATTGTTAATATGTTTACATGATTTAACACTGGTGTATATTTGGCTATATAGTCAAATAGACCGAACCTGGTAAGACAGGCCACTTTTGGTGAAATTTTCAAGTATTTGCGAGATTTAAATACCGACCAATTTGATGGAGATGACTAAAGATTGCACATTCTTCTCTCATTTGATAAGATGTTCGCAGGATTCACTGAATCATGTATGTTTGGCAAAATAGACCGAAGCGGGTTAGGCAGACGACGACTTAAGGTGAAATTCAAATTATTGCTTGATTTGAATGACAATCAATTAGATTTAGATAAAGAGTCTACATACTTCATGGGTTAATGTACTCAGCACTCCTGTAAGTTAAGGTGGACGAATTAGGATGAAATGTAAATGTTTCCTGGATTTGAATGTCAACCAATGTGATGTTGAAGAAGACTCGATGAAACTAGAACAAAATAATTAATGCACTTTACTGTTGGTAGATTTCTGTATCGAAAACACAAATTACACAATAATTAGTAATGAAACAAAAGACTGAGGGCTTTTGGCTTCAGAATCTCTTTTGGAACATGACCTTTACGTTGGACAGATGTAAAGATATGTCAACATTGAAGAACTTTTTAAAGACCTTCAAATAGTCACAAAAGGGGTCCCGTGTTTTAAATTGATTGAATATTGAATGTCCTCTCTCCACCTCTCTCTCTCCACTTCTATCCACCTCTCTCCATCTCTCTCTCCATCTCTCTCTCTCGAAGAATGTGACTAACGCAATCCCATTCTGCCTTTAGTTTCAGAGGTATACGTACCCCTGGCAATCCTCGACGTAAATTGCTCTAAGAATCCTTGAGATTCATTTTGTAACACCAAATATGTTCTTTTCGTAAACCTTTTCGCCATTGAATGTCTCAACTTACGATATTTGTCAATCTCTCCTGCATTTTATGATTAAATTCCCCAGGTTGGAATTTATAAAGTCACTTAAGAGATCAAATATAATAAAAAGATAAAAAAGTTGAAACAACGACTTTAAGGCAGTTAATATCGCGGAATTACTGCCCATTCAAGGGTGCTATCAAACTAAAAGGTCAGGAACACAGAGGTTATTATAATTCGCCTTCTAGAACCGTTAGACTGCCATGCTTTTTGTAAGAAAATGTTGGGTTTGGTTCTAAATCCTGTTCAATTTACCCTGAGGAACAAAGGGACGCAACTTTTCGTGAATGTTTTGTAGACAAAACCCGAGAAGGACAAATTCGAAAGTTAGACCAGAGGTTATACTAAGGATACTTTAATACTTTTGCAAAGATCTTTTCAAATATTAAAATTATTTCTTATAACAAAGCGTATATAACTGATGGGGAAGACAACATCAAAGATGTCGATAGAAACTTCCGTGGGGAACATTGTCAATCTTATATATAAAAAAATAATAACATATGTGTTCTATTCAATACCTTTACAGCAGATGAAAAAAAAACGCATTGTAGTTTCATACCAATGACGTCACAACCTCTTTTCATCTTTTCATGTTTTGTTTTTTACATTTTAATTACATATAAATATGTTTTGTAAATAGTAAATATGTTATTAATTATCACTATATTTCTTATCAATAATGTACAATATCATATTTTCGCTATTTCCTCTATATAGCCACGTATTCAGCCCAGTTCGCATAGAAGTTCGAAATCTACTGGTGAGAGGCGGTAGGGGGGGGGGGGTATTTTCCTGTTTGCATTCCTCAACATTAACTCCATTAACTTCCTAACTATTTTTATTTTTTCGATATATTCAGTACTCAACAATATTTCTGTCACCTTCAAAATCGCTCACAAATATATCGTATCGTACTAAATTAACAATCGGCGTGCTATAGTATTCTTAACCAAAAAAAGATAAGAAAAAGAAGAAACAAGTTCGCGAAATAGATACCATCCACACTTCTCTGTTGACGTCCCATGAGAGTAACACGAATAAAGACGAGCATGTCGCATATTGACATTTAAGAATATGCAAATGTGTTATTGGTAAAAATTCTTACATCGGTTATCCAATGCAGTGAAAGCCGACATGGATACAGATCATTATGAGAGAAAGTATAAATTATGTTTATATTAAATGCTTATAATAAGCAATAATCTGTATAAATATCCAGTGTAAACATGTAGGTTTAAATAGAAACATTGGTGTGTTTATTGATATATATATATAAATATATATATATATTTATATATTTATATATTATATGTATTTTAGGCTTATATATCCATAGAGGGAGAACGTGGGCATAAATTGCTGCCGGGTCAATCATCCCGCCGGCGGCGATAGGGCCTTTTAAAAACAAGAAGTGCATCACCATTAGCGCATCGGATGAAACCAGCACGTTTCGCTACCGAGGAGACATCGGAGTAAAACTCGGTGCCTCGAACCCGGCAGCGCATCGATCCCAAACCAATAGGCTGAGAGGCCAGTTCGCCCCTAAAGTTGTATTGCGCAAGATTCTTGGAAACATTTGTATTAT
>JAIPMN010008716.1:8188-25395 GCA_020650975.1 Apostichopus californicus | reverse complement strand
CACAGTCACAGTCCCGATGCAAGGGGACTGGGGCTGAGAGCGGATCAGTCGTTTGGTAGTTTGGTTTCGTGCCCAGGTTCTTTCCTGGGCGACTTTTCCTTAAAAAAAATTCGCAAATTTCGAGATTCACTGCCAAATAAAAATTTCAACTTTGGATGTAGTTTTCGTTGGGGAAATGACCAGGCGCAGTTTACGAAACTTAACTGTCGCCTAGTAAGATTTTTGCCTATGACCATACTCAATTCGAATTGTGTAAAAAACGGTCTTAGTTTGGCAGTGAGTTCACGTGCTGCGTCTGGATCGGCTGTTGGTCTAAAGTTATGTAGTCCACCAGTTTCAACATAGCTAGGCCTTGAAAGTAACTTTCTTCTTTCGTCACGTTGGTGATAATGGGACAACTCGAATACACCTGGCTATGCCTAGTGGCAATTTTATGTAGTTTAGGCTAGCAACGGTATGGTAAAGTTGGGTTCGTTAATACAACAACGTGAAAAAAACCAGGCAAAACATCTCCTAAATTATATCTTAGGGCATTTGCCCACTGGCTATCAGTCATAATTCGCAAAATATATATACAACAATCAAGAAGTTTTGAGACAAGTTTGCTGTTGTTGCTGCTAGGAGCTTTTGGAAGATATTACCTTACCGTTGTATGTACAAGCACCTTTATTCATATGTATGTATGCAGTGTCGTTTGTAAATAGCGACACAGTTAAGGCAATGGGCGTTTGGTCGACTTCTCTGATACTATCTACGGATGCCCATAAGCCAATTTCCAACAACCCCTCCTATTCTTATGAGGTGTAACGCACGTTATCTAATAGGCTGGTCAGTTGGAGATACGGTAGATTATGAAAGAAAGTTTCCACAATTTTACTTCTGGTGACTTCCATAAAACAACTTCTTGCAACTAACGTGTCACAACTACATACTAAATATGAGATTGGTCCAAGCTTCCCTCCTTGAGATATCGCGTTAACAAAGTTTTCACAATTTGACCCCTGGTGACCCCAAATGACCTTTGACCTCTTAAAACAATAGACTTCTTCGATGCGATGTGGTACTCCTACACATGGAATATGAGACAAGTCCAAGCTTCCCTTCTTGAGATATCGTGCTTAACAAGGTTTTCAGAATTTGACCCAATAACCTTTGACCTCCTCTAAAACAATAGGCGTCTTCTACTAAATGTAAATGGTACTCCAACATGAAATATTAGATTTGTCCAGGCTCCCCTTCTTGAGTTTTAGTGTTTACAACAAGGTGTCTCACACACACTCATGCCCTTATTTTACTAGTTACTTGACATAACAGCCCTTGGTTCATGGTGAGAAATCATTGAATCTCATGGTGGTGATATGAACTATTCAGGAGAACATTTATAACTCGGCATGAACAGATGAGGGGAAGTAATAATCAACTGTTCCCCACTATATAAAGTTAAAGTAATGGTCATTAATGTTACTCAATTGCCAATCTTGTTACTCCAACAGTCACTGCAACAAGCATTTGATTGCCACACTCCAGACATTTTTCATCACTAAACTAGATCATTCTTTGCAATCTTAGGAATAACATGGAGGATATACAATTTTCAACAGGCTAAAATTTGGAGGGAATATTGCTAAAACTTCAAAGGAGCATTCTACACATTTTACATTCATTAGAGGCAAAAATGTTGAAATCCAATGAAAAACCCAAGTGTTAGGAAAAAATTTACCTCCAATAAAGTTTCAAAAGATTATAGAAATTAACAAAAAACCATAATAGTAACCTTGACAACAACAAATTGTGACGCAAAGTTGGGAATAATCTAGTAGAGGGCAGTATATTTGAATCACTAGGTTGAACTGAACAGAATGAGAAGCACGAAGCATTAAAACATTACATTCCTGCATTTCAAACACCATTAACCTCCTGTAAATCAGGCAATGCTAAAGACAATAATGAATTCATTCAAGGAGTTGCTGGTGCTTACAATATTTTGTCTTGCCAACAATTACACATTAACAGATATTTATACACATTTAGTTGGTAATTTAGTTGGTAACTAGCCATTTAGTTGGCTAGGCCTATTGGCAATTTTATGTAGTTTAGGCCAGCAACGGTAGGGTACGTTTACACAACAACGTGAAAAAACCAGTCAGAATACCCGGATACACTTAAGATGGCAAAACATCTCCTAAATTTTTTCTTAGGGCATTTGCCCATTGGCTATCAGTCATAATTCGCAAAATATATATACAACAATTAAGGAGTTTTGAGACAAGTTTGCTGTTGTTGCAGCTATGAGCTTTTGGAAGATACTGCCTAAATCAAAGCGATCTTTTACGCAATGAAAATCTCAGGTTGAAGGAGCATCTTTCTTCCACTCGCAAGTGGTGTCGAGTGAAAACCTTTGCAAAAAACCTAGCAGCAAATTTGACTCAAAACTCCTTAAATTGTTGTATATTTTGCGAATTATGACTCATGGCATGTAGGAAATGCATTAAAAAATAATTCTGGAGATGTTTAGCCACCTTAAGTGTATTGGTATTCTGACACGAAACATTTTTCCCTTCAGGTTTTTGTGTTAACGAACCCAATTTTACCTTACCGTTGTATGTACAAGCACCTTTATCCACATGTATGTATGCAGTGTCGTATGTAAATAGCGACACAGTTAAGGCAATGGGCGTTTGGGCGACTTCTCTGATACTATCTACGGATGCCCATAAGCTAATTTCCCACAACCCCTCCTATTCTTATGAGGTGTAACACACGTTATCTAATTGTCTGGTCGGTTGGAGATACGGTAGATTATGAAAGAAAGTTTCCACAATTTGACCTCTGGTGACTTCCATAAAACAACTTCTTTCACCTAACTTGTCACAACTACATACTAAATATGAGATTGGTCCAAGCTTCCCTTCTTGAGATATCGCGTTAACAAGGTTTTCACAATTTGACCCCTGGTGACCCCAAATGACTTTTGACCTCTTAAAACAATAGACTTCTTCTATGCAGTGCGGTACTCCTACACATGGAATATGAGATAAGTCCAATCTTCCCTTCTTGAGATAACGTGCTTAACAAGGTTTTCACAATTTGACCCAATGACATTTGACCTCCTCTAAAACAATAGGCTTCTTCTACTAAATGTAAATGGTACTCCAACACGAAATATTAGATTTGTCCAGGCTTCCCTTCTTGAGATATCGTGTTTAAAAACAAGGTGTCTCACACACACTCATGCCCTTATTTAACTAGTTACTGGATATAACAGCCCTGGTTCATGGTGAGAAATCATTGAACCATTTCATCACTAAACTACATCATTCTTTGCAATCTTAAGGAATAACATGGAGGATATACAATTTTCAACAGGCTAAAATTTGGAGGGAATATTGCTAAATCTTCAAAGGAGCATTCTACACATTTTACATCCATTAGAGGCAAAAATGTTGAAATACAAAGAAAAACCCAAGTGTGAGGAAAAATTACCTCCAATAAAGTTTCAAAAGATTATAGAAATTAACAAAAATCATAGTAGTAACCTTGACAACAACAAATTGTGACGCAAAGTTGGGAATAATCTAGTAGAGGGCAGTATATTTGAATCATTAGGTTGAACTGAACAGAATGAGAAAGGGAAGTTGATGAGAAGCACAAAGCATTAAAACATTACATTCCTGTATTTCAAACACCATTAACCTCCTGTAAATCAGGCAATGCTAAAGACAATAATGAATCAATTCAAGGAGCTGTTGGTGCTTACAATATTTTGTCTTGCCTATTACACATTAACAGATATTTATACACATTTAGTTTCTGTCATAAAAAATCTAGCTGAGAATATATGGTCATAATACAGTCAAACTGCAATCCCATGAGTTATACCAGACTTCTTCTTAGTTACATTATGTGTGTGTACCATGGTTCTGTAGTTCAATGAAACTTGAGAGTGAACAAACATATTTAATTCTCTCTTAAAAACTGCTTATTTATAACTGACAGGCAAGAAATTAAAAATCTGCCTTGTGGCCACACCAATAGTATTTTTATTTGCAAAAACAAAGAAGTACTTGACAACACAGATGTCTGACTTGAAAACTGAGACTGAACCTCTGAAATACCTTGAAATACTTTCTCCAACCAAGCAAATCAATGTTTGTGATAAATGGTAACTTCTGTGAAATGAAGCTAGTGCACTTGACTACCTTAATTGCTAAATTTATACCAGATCTATGGTACAAAATATTCTGTTATAGAATATAAGATGGGTGAGAGGGGGCACACAACACTGAGGAAGGAGTACAAATGTTAAAACTGTACAAGAATGCAAAAACCATTTATTTCTTTATCAAATATAAACAAACATGCAATGAGACCTATACTTGTACTGAACTTAGGATATGCTTGTGAACTGTAATATATCATTGGCTAACCAAAGACAAAAACAAGGGCACAAGGCAAGACTTTGTGCAATGAAAAAGGACATTCACTTGGTGATGGGGAGGGGTAAAGAGGAGAATGCATGTAAGTGTGTCCTCTATCCCTTTGCTTATCTGGGCAAATCTAATCATGAAAGCAGGTAACAAGGACTTTAGATAATGCACATAGTAGGACCAAATGAAACTTTGAAATGGAGAAGGGGAAAGGGCAAGAGAAGGGGTATCCTTTATCCTCTCTGCCAGGGCGAACTGGGTCTTAAAACCGGCCCGGGCATTGTTCACCTAGACCAGCCCATTATTCATTGATATGTTACTTACATAGTGATCGCCGTCCTGGGGGAGGGGTCTAATTGTTCCCCTCCCCATTGAGATTTTTTTGAAGTTAAGGAATGCCTAGATGCAAAATGGTTCTATATTTCTAATTTTGTAGGTTACAATAATCCTTTAAACAAGAGCCCAAGGGCACTGTGGTTCCTTGCGTAGGGGTATATGACAATACACATATTATCATAGCAAGATTGGGCTCAAATAGTCCAAGTAATTGTGGTCCTACATGTACCCATAAAGTAACCAACACTATAGCCAACACTTTTGTGATCACAAATTGTGATCGGAGTTTTGATCGGAAGGCACTTTTGAGATCTGAATATGGCGTCGAAAATGTAAGAAATATAAGGTCACCTACAAGGGGGTCAACAGATATGATTACATTGGTGATCTCAGATCACATGACCGTTAAGTTTGAAAATGTTCGACCACCCCATTCACAACTTGTCCCAAAATATCAATCGTGCACTGGGAGTTAATTGCATTAAATGTCTAAACATTAACTTTGAACTTGCATAACTTCACACACAAAGGTCACCCGGGGGTCAACCCATTGACATTTATGATCAGAAGGTACCTTTGACATCTGAAAATAGCATCAAAACTGTACAAATCCCCAAAACACTTAAAGGTCACCAGAGGTCAAGTTGAGGTCAAGGGTCACCCAGATGCGGGTCGACAATTGGATTACATTGAAGCAACTCCCAACCCTAACGGACAATTCGTTCTCAAGTTATGGTAAAAATACTTGTTTTTTAACATGAATTGACCTTTGGTGACATCGGATCACATGACCGTTAAGTTTGAAAATATTCCCCTATACCATTTGCAACTTGTCCCATAATATTGTCCGTGTCACACCTTGGCACTGGGGGTTATTGCATTAAATGTCTGAAAATTAACTTTGACCTTGTATAACTTCACACACAAAGCTCACCGGGGTGTCAACCCATTGACATTTTTGATCGGAAGGTACCTTTGATATCCAAATCTAGCATCAAAACCAAACAATTTCTTTTTCGCCCGTTTTCTCCCAAAATAAGCACAATTTTTCTAATGTGACCTTTGACCTTTTGACCTTGGTTTCAGATGAATTTTGATCTCCTGATTCCAAAAAACAACACGACAAGTCTGTAGAGCCATCCTAACTCCGACCGAAAAATTTGACCCCATTATAACTTCACACACAAAGGCCACACGGGGTCAACCTATTGACATTTATGATTAGAAGGTACCTTTGACATCTGAAAATAGCATCGAAACTGTAAAAATCCCAAAACACTTAAAGGTCACCAGAGGTCAAAGTGAGGTCAAGGGTCACCCAGATGCGGGTCGACAATTGGATCTACATTGAAGCAACTCCCAACCCTAACGGACAATTCGTTCTCAAGTTATCGCAAAAATACTTGTTTTTTAACATTAATTGACCTTTGGTGACCTCGGATCACATGAATGTTAAATTTCAAAATGTTCTCCTAACCATTTGCAACTTGTCCCAAAATATTATCCTTGTCACACATTGGCACTGGGAGTTATTGCAGTTTTAATATTTTGGGTTTTTGGCCTCTAACTGACCTTTGATGACCTTCACAGGCACCAAAAACAATAGGGCACACCTCACTATGGCGGATCTATATACCAAGTCCAACTTTCCCTTGTTGAGTTACAGTGTACCCAAGCAAGTGTCACAGACGCACACACAGACACGCTTACACACACACACACGCCAACCTGACTACATAGGTTCCTTTTGCTAAAGCAAGGAACCAAAAAGACCCAAAGTAATTTTCCAGAAGCAACACTTGATTAAACTGAATTTTTTTTTCTTTAAATAGACAAAAATATATGTTTTAGACTGGATTTAATTTAGTTTTTCAAGCATTTTGTGACAACTCGCTTGAAAAAAAACCTAACTAAAATCCACTAAAACATATGTTCAATAACACGAGCACATGTCATGTCTACGAGAGTAGGAGCCTACGTAGTTTGCTGCTTCTGGCATCCACACCATCAATGATATTTTTAGTGTCAAGTTGGCCAAGATCCTTTTTTCCACAGACATCAACATGAACGCATCAAGATGTTCTTGTGTCGTTGTACAAACACCCTACTGTATGTGGGTCATTTTCATTCATACATAATCTCTCAGGACTTAGCTACTGAATGATATCCAAATAATCAAATAAGATTTTACCTCTTTTTAATTAGTTTTCTGGAGGATGAGGTGCAGATTATTAAAATCTGTATTCTCTGCCAATGCTATGTATATGTCAGAATGCATTAGTCACCGTATATCGAGTCGTAAAAATATTAGCACGGACGGGTTGCCAATTGCACGTTCTTTTGTTACAAACTAACAGACTAACTTACATGGTGATTTCATTAGCTGATTCCCACAGTTAAAAATATTTCCACACAGCCCGTCTGTATTCTATTAACTACTGTGAAAATGGGCTGTAATTTTTACCAGGCTCCCCAGCCCACCGGCCCATCGAGCCACCGAGCATTGCCCAAATGCCTGTGTGGCCAATCCGCCACTGCTCTCTGCTAGTACCAACATATGAATTATATATTTTTGGTACAAACTTACTTTACAATCGTAACAGCCACAACATGAATGAATCATTAGTTCAATAGCTTACCAACTTCATTCACCTATAACCGCTATTCTTGTCCATCCTTGTAGTTAATTTTACAAAGACAATGTTCATATGTTGTCCTAGACTACAATAAATAACATTTGTGTCACTTGATAAATTTTTGAGACTTGTTGGTCATTTTTGGAGTAAGATAGGTATTTGTATTAAACAGAGTTGCTTTCACAGGGCTTTACATCTTCTTGAAAAAGCTTGTGAGAGCTGTTTGCTTCCTGCCACTACTTGGGGGAGAGCCTTTCTTAGAGCCTTTGTCAGTGGAAGGTGATGATGAAGTACTATTCAATGAAGTTTCCTTTTTACCTCCAGATGGAGAACTTTCCTCTTTTGATGGTTGTGCTTGCTCTTCAGTCTCGCTGCCTTCACCGGATTCATACTCAAAAACTTTCTCTGTCACTGGAAAATAGAGACACAAATATGAGGCAAAGACATCTAACAAAAGATCCAGTTATAATCATGAACTCTACGACAGTCACAATTTTGTGATTAGCAAAAGGTGTGTAGATATCAAAGTGCTTTGCAAAATGTAGACATAGTAGTACATTACATATTCATCTGACATGAATCCACAGAAATACGCAGTTATCATTATGGTTCCTATGCACAACGTATGAGGGTAATTTACACCATATCAGCCCTTTAACACATTCAGATGTTAAACCTTAATGAAAGGTGACTAAATAAGCCATTCTGACTGATCAGGTATGCTTGGTTGTAAAATGTTAACATGTATGGAATCATCTCTTTCTACAGATTAACAGCCTGTTCTGCAGCATCATGTTTAAAATGTCATTAAGTTGAACCACTGTGTACTTTCATAGAAATAGATTTAACAAGCTAAGGCATCTCACAAAGATAATCACACAATCAGCAAGGAATGAAAAGAACATCAATGAATAACATCCAATCTTGAGTGGCTTGATCTTACATAATGCTTGCTCAAACACTGATATTTCATCAAATTTTACATTAGCTTTTCTATCACAAAATATGATGATGATGATGATGATGATGACGATGACGATGATGATTATCATCATGAAGATGACGATGATGTTGTTCAGTTTATGTCTATGTTAAGTTTGGATTATACTTACCCATGCATCCTTCATCATCAACGTATCTTTTCTTCTTCCAGACTTTCTTTCTCTTGCTCCCACCAGTCTCTTGCCCTTGGGAGGATTGGTTATGCTCTCCCTGTGTACTTCTTGGTTCTGGGGTAGGGGGAATTGGTGTATCATCTGCCAAGGAAAATTCAAATGACACAACCAGATCTTGTGAGAACATGCTTCTCTGAGAAGAACATGGCAGCATAGCACAATGTCAGTTTGGTGTCGAGAGGGGAAAGCATATCAGGACCAATGGAGAATGATCCAAGACATGAATGTATATACATATGATTAGAGAGACTGATGAACTTAGTGAGAAAACTAAACCCAACAAACCACAAAGTTCCTATCAGAACTGAAACTTGAGGCCCTTTCCCTGTACGTAAACTGTGTTCACAAAGTCTTACATTCAATAGGATTAGTGCATTGCAACTATATAGAAATGCATCCGTTAACCAAAACCAATCTTCCTGGAAGGTATACTGCAACATAATGCAATTTCTTCCAGTTTCAGGGGATGAAGTCCAACAATCAATATTCTAAAAGAAAACATCTTTGTCCCCCTAAAAGCATACAATTAAGAAGTTAATTAAGAACAAAGATTGCAACAAACTTAATGATGTATTATTTCTTTTTACATTATCTGAGGTACAAACTAGCAAATTCACAGCGCGTACTCCCTCACCTCATATAACCTTATGCATTACCGTATTTACCTCGCTCTAGCATCTGGCAATTGTTTGTATGTGTGTGTGGCCAACTCCCTTCCGTAATTGCCAGCCTTCGGTGCAAGTACCGCTCTTCTTATTGCTCTTAATAAAGCTTAATATTTCGATCACTTCGGATACTGTTATCGTTGTTTTTTGTAATTCTATTTCATCTGTTCATGTCCTGCACGTTTGAACTGCTTTTTGTCGATTAAACGTTTCAATTTTCGTGATTTTCGAACGTTTTTTGGTTGTCTCGAACGTTGTTCACGAAGCGTGGCCAGGCCCGCACATTAGTGTAGCGTCATCCTAGTGTGTTGTTTACTTTCACGTACAGCAGTCGTGTATGTTATCACACTATTTTGAAGTTAAGTAGCTGCCTTGTTTAGTTCGTTTCTCCCGCAAGTCGTGCGGTAGCGTTCGTTAGTAGATTTCTTTTCGTACTGTTCTAGATACAAGATTTCATTAGGTTATCCCGTTAGAGTTTCTCTCCTCCGTGCTGTTTAATCTATTTTTAGTCTTTACAGCTTTGAGTTACTTTGACGTTTCCTGACGTTTCGGGAAATTCTTCGAGATAAGTTTGGAGGATGGATAACTGCCGCTCCTGTAAGCAGTTCCGTCCTTTTAAGGCATGGGACAAGCACGATCAGTGCCGAAGTGCTGCCCGTGCGGGAGCAAGCAAACTTGCTCAATTTGCCAGGACTGGGCCCAGGAGCCCTGGGATGCGCTCAGTGCCTGGCTGGCGGAAAAAGCTGCGGATAAAAGAAAGAAGGCGGCTACCTCAAAGCAGGGGAAGAAGAAACCGCCAACGAGGGACCCCCAGGCTGCCATTCGAGATGGCATAAGTCTTCAACGTGGGGGGTCAGAGGCCGCCATACGAGATGGCTTAAGTCCACTCCCAGAACGGGTATCCATGCGAGATGGAACAAATTCCCGTGCGGCGTCGGCACAGCCGCGGCCCCAGGAGGGGCCATCCACATCGGGTCATGTGGAGTCCGCAAGCCCCTGCAGACAGGTGGTGGCGACCTTTTTACATCCACCCCGGGGTCATGGGACCACAACCGGAAGGAATCCTCCCCGGAGGGTACGGACCGGCGCCGCAGCCGGAGTAGAAGCCGTGGACATTCTTCGGGGCGTCGCAGAGCCAAGAAACGTAGGAGGAGACAGTCCCCGGACTCGGGACAGGCTCTCCTCTCCCAGGTCAAGGACCTTCTGGGGCTGCTGCTACAAAAGCCGGGTCAACCGGACCCGGAAGAGCAGGTTACACCGTCCATCCCACAACAACTGCTGCCACCGCCGGCGCCGGCAACAGACGATCACGCCCCTGAGGAGGCCCAGGGGGATCCCTGGGAGGACGCCTCCTCGAGAGCCAACGATGCACTGTCGATCGTGGCTAGTGCCCGCCTTCTCAGCGGAGATTCTGAGGCGGACGACGAGGAGCCGGAGGCCTTTAAGAAGGCAACGGCAGTCCTCCGCAGGGTCCTTGGTTTCGAGGAAAAGGTGGATGTGCATGCCCAGGAGGGGCCTGCATCCAAGCTCACGTTGAACGCGGCCGCCCAAAAACCTCAAGCCTCCATCCCGGTGGATGTTGAATGTCGAGAACGGTTCGAGGCGGTAGGACAGGCAAAACCCTGGACAGCTTTCCAGCGAACGGCCCAACGCACCTTTCATGTAGGCAATGAAGACTGGGAGAGTCTTTTCGCAACACCTCACATCCCGCCTCAGGTGAAGGAGAGGCTTCGGTCGGCGGGTGCTTTGGATAGCAAAGGCAGGGGGAAGGATGCAAAGACCTTAGAGTCCTCTCTGTATGACGTGGATAGGGCCTCCCGTGCGGGGATAGAATACTCATCGGCCTTGTTGCTTTTTGCAGAGCTACTGAACAGGTCTTTCCAGCAAGCACAGGCATCGGGTATCTCCCGAAAGGATACCGCTGCCATCATTGCCCTCCTGGGACCCGTCTCCAAGATGGTGCTGGATCAGTTTGCCCGCATCTCGATTAAGGCCACCATGACATGCCGAGACCTGGTATTAGACTCCCTGAATTGGTCATCCCGATCCACGGCGGACAGGTTCCGCAACCTGCCAATTCTGGGAAGTGACCTCTTAGGCGGGAAGAGGCATAGAGAATAAAGTCCTTGAGGGAGACATGTCCCACTCGACCTCGTCCTCGCGTCCGCGATATGACTCACGGCAAAGTAGCCACTTCAAACAGCCTAGGCCTGGCTACAGACTCGGGGTAATTTGCAAGCACAGCAGTACTCCGCTTCTTCGCATTCCGAGCACAGACCGTTCCGCTCACAATACCGCGGGAACCGCAGGCGCGGTAAACGGCCCTAGGGATGCCCACCCCACCATAGCGCCCAACGCCAAGGTGGAGGGGCGACTAAGAGATTTTGGGGCTCGCTGGGACGAGATCGACCCAGGAGCCTGGGTACTGGACGTGGTGAAACGGGGCTACGCGATAGAGTTCTCGTCTACCCCCCCCTGATATGGCCTCTTGAAAACCACGCCAGTGCCCGAGGTACCGGAAAAGCAGGCCGCCCTAGAGGACAAGATCGACAGTCTCCTCAAAAAGGGCGCCATTACGCGGGTCACCGCCACAGACGCGGACGGCCCCCTCTTCTGGTCCTCGTTCTTTCTCACGCCGAAGAAAAACGGGACTTGGAGGCCCATCCTGAACCTCAGGAGGTTCGTCCAACCAGCGAGGTTCAGGATGGAGACCCTCTCGTCAATCCTCCGCCTACTGCGCACAGGGATGTGGGCATCCTCAATCGACCTAAAGGATGCCTACTTACATATCCTAATCTGACGCGAGGACCAGCATTTCCTCGCGTTCAGGTACAGGGCGACAGATTTACCGCTTCACAGTGCTGCCATTTGGCCTCTCCACGTCGCCCAGGGTCTTTACCAGGGTGACAAGGGCAGTCCTAGCTCACCTCCGTCGAAACGGGGTAATGGTGTTCGCCTATCTAGACGATTGGATTGTACGCGGGGAGCACTCGCCAATACAGACGCCACTGTCTCCCTCCTGACGGGCCTGGGCTGGATAATCAACGGCGAGAAATCCTCCCTCGTGCCCGCTCAATCGATCGTCTACTTAGGGGCCCGTCTCGAGCCTATGCCAATTGCATCACTAATACTAGCATGCCCAAGTCTTCTACCTCAGGAAATGGGTCAAAAAAGAGACCATGGAGCAGTTTTTGAGTATATTATTGCAAGCAAATGTGAAAGTGTAGCCAACTGTGACCGTTATTATTTTGGAGACCAACACTTGAAAAGTTTGCCCTCAGTGATTTAGCATTGAAGCTTTACATCTACAGAGTTATGGTATGAGAAATTAAATGTGCAATGAATAGCCAAGTTTCCTGATATATTCAGTGTCGGTTAGCATATATCTGGGTAAAACTTTTACAAATTACAATGCTTTAATAAAACCACATACTTTGAAGCATTAGGATGAAAGTACATTCTGAGATGATAACTTACCCATTTCTTCTTCATCTTGTTCCAACATATCAACATCACTTTCCTCATCCTCGCTGCTGCTGCTCTCTTCCATTCGAATCACTCGCCTCCTTTTACTTCCATTCTCCTTGATAGAATCTTGATTTCAATAAAAGTTGAAAAAATTTAATAAAATAAAACTAGTTTGGTACTTCAGTGTGACACTACTATTGCATTAGCCTAGCTCACTGGTAACTTTAAACAGCATCCATATGATTCCATGCATGTCCAAATTAACACATCCTTCCTCTTCCTTATGTATCTACCAATTAAAAATTAAATTTGGGTTTTACTATAACAGATATTTTGTTTGGATTTTATCTACATAGTCTAAAAGTGTAAATGTGATAATCCTCAAGCAATTTTAAGAGAAAAAATGAGAAGAAAAAAGAAAATCTCTCAGTGTCCCACAGCAGTTCAAGGAAAGTGTACATGCCATTGTTTACTTGATACACAATTAAAAACAGTTATCACCATAGTAATAACTGTAATAAATCTTCACTACTTCACAGTGGTAGGGTGAACAACTACCCATAGAGCAGTTGTATGTCAATAGAGAATGTATTGCTACCTACTATACTTCCAGCTTTCCAATCAGTCAGCAATTTCTTAATCTCCTAATAGCACAATCAGTCTTTGCATGCTGGGTAACGATACATTTCAGGTCAAACACAGCTGCTTAAATTTTGTACGGAATTGATTGCTCTTCCGGCCATTGGAAAGTTTTTTCTTTCAAATCTCTGAAAACTATTACATTATGAGTATTTACTTTTCATTTCCATAAGATTTTCCCATAAAATTCAATAAGATATTCACAACAAAGTGACCATGAATGCAAACTGCTCCAACTGTCCATACTTACCTGGTTCAATCTTTGTTATGCCCCTTTTTTTTGCCTTCTTAGATTCAACAGTTTGTTTTTCTTTCTTTTCAGTTGTTTTTGTTGTTTGTTTTTTAACAGGAGTGACTTTCAGAGGTTGGCTGGTCTCCTCCTCCTCTCCTTCTGATGAACTTGTTTTTCTTTCTGTTGTCTTCACTGACTTTGTTTGCTTATTCTTTGCTGACTTGGCTTCATCTATGCTCTCTTTGCTTGATTTAGATAAATCATTGTTTGTCTCCTTGTTTTTCTCCTGATCTGCAGATGGTTTTGCAATCTTTTGACTTGAGTGGAATGCATGCATCAGGGACCCCTTCTTGGGTTCTTTGTTCGTCTTCATTCATTATGTGAAGGATAAAAGAAATGTAGAGCTTCACCTTATTCAATTCTTTCTGTTATTATTAAAGTATACACACTAGGGATAATTTGATGGTATATAAAACCTGAAGTGTTCTTTGCAACAAACCTACCAACCATTTCAGTGTAATTATTTGATGCTTAGTTTTGTACATAAATTAAGCATGTTCTTATATTGAATGGAAATATCATTTGAAGACAGTTTTGTCCCACATTGTATTTTCCTCCTTTCTTTTCCTACAACAAGTAGTAATATATCACAACTGTTTTTTACCTTTTTGGCTGCTGTCTCTTTTGGAATCTCGTTTACTTCTAATTTGACCTTTGATTTTGCTTCTGTTTTTGATTTGGTCATGAATGCAGCCAGTCCTGGCTTCTTCCGTTTGTCATTGGAAGATGATCCAACTTTAGGAGGCGATTTGTCTTTTTTAGATTCATTATGGTGACTGCCTTGTCCATTTGGGACAGAGCTGGTTTGAATTACAGATGAAGAAGCCGTTGATCCAGCCTTGGCAGCTTTGCAAGTAATTGCTGAATATCTGAAAAGTAACACAATGCACATAGTTATCAACATAAAAGGGTACATCCATTTTTCCAATGAAGGTGGTAACAGGGTGGCATGAGAAGGTAGCAAAGATGTCTCACACTATAGTTGGGGCCCAAATGCCAGGGGCACCCACTCCAAAAGGTTCACAAGCTTACAAATTTCATTGCAAGTGTGATCAATGTGAACAAGCTAGAGTAAGTATGAGTACATGAACCCGAACCAATACCAAATAAATGTACATGTGATGTCCAATGATCTGCAATGTGTAACTTGCAATAGCATATTAGACACTCTACTATAGAGCAAGATAAAATACATTATGAATATACAAACTAGTAGTACCTGTGGACCATACTACTATCCATAAACATGAAATATGAGAGCTGCATAATGGTGTAAAATTCAGACTTCTTAAGACATGCTTGTATCATGGCCATGTCTGTGTGGCATGTACATGGTATGATTAGTGGTATGATTAGTGGAATGAGAACCTATCATTGTCCTGATTGATGTGTTCTAGTAAGAACTCTCCTCTGAAGATGGTCACAAGTCCAGTCTGGTCAAGGGATGTCAGAAGCTACATCACATCCTTGACAAGATGGCAGTATAACAGTAGACAGGTAAATTTATCATTTCACCTTTAAATACCAAAACAAGGTAAGCTTTGGGAAAATTATCTTTCTGATTCACTAGCGTGCCTCCTCATAATTTATGCACTGAGCAGCCCTGCTACAATAACAGGGGGCCTGCAAGGTAGAATATGCTACTCAAACCCCTCTAAACCGCATTTCCTAAAGTTGTCTCAGATGCTAGACTCTTCATCAAGAAGCAGGCAACAAATGTGAAAGGGGACTTCCGCTTTGCTACCTTTAAAATATCAGGGAACAGTACTTCTGAAAATGAGGCTGTCTACAATAAAATTCTTTTTGATTTTAGCCTTAAAAATGAATAGTCACAAAGAGCTATCCTTCTTTTGATCATGAAAAAAACAGAGGATCAAAAGTGGGACCTCTTCAATTCAACAACTGGCCCTCCTACTCCTCCTCCTAGAGGGACAGAAGGCGGACAGATGGTAGACTGTCCGATATCCTTGAGCCACTATGTCCAAACACAAAGATCTGTATTACAGCCCAGGAAAATAAGTCATGTTTCCAATCCTTCTGCTGGCAAACTATGGTGTGGGAGACACTTGTTGGAGAGTAGGTAGCTTTAGCAATGTCTGCTGTTTCTGACAGCTGTGACCTGTATTCTGGATGAACTCTAGCTGCCTCAACCTTTCTCCCCTTGATACTTCCTGCAATCTTCCTTGGGAGCTGCCTATGGCAAAGATTTCTCCCAAAAAGGAAGAGGCTGGACACTATTGTGAAGAGGCTGGACACTATTGTGAAGAGGCTGGACAATATTGTGAAGAGGCTGGACACTATTGTGAAGAGGCTGGACACTATTGTGAAGAGGCTGGACACTATTGTGGGACTCAAATCTTTTCCCTTCTTGCTGTCATCATGCTAATGTCACACAAGAGAACTGGGACAGTCTGACTAGGAAGCCCAGTAGTAGCAACAACTGGATGCAATGGAGACCAGAGGGTTATCCTTGGATACTTCCTAATGATATCTCATTCTGATTATTACAAGGAGCATGAACACTGAGGTGAATTTAAAGGCCTACTCTAACTTTCTTTGATTGGAGTTTGTAAAGGTTTCATAAGTGTTGCCTTGTTTGGTACATATGGTCTCTCATGTTCTTGGGGTATTATGGGGGCCTTGAACAGGGATTTCCATACCTCATCTGACACTTTGAGAGATTTGTCTTTTGCTGGATGAGCTGTCCATTCCCTCTCTTCTGCTATCTTCTCAAATTGATTGCAGCAGGTATTGATTAAAGTACCTTTATTATAATTAGCATGTTCCTCTTTCTAATCTGTAGCATTTTCTAAAAATATCAATCCCATGGGAGCTAATTCCTGTGGAAGGAGAGTGGTAGGTGTTGGGTCGATGGGCTGGTTTTGGGCCAACTGTAGGGGTTAGGGCTGTGTGTTTTCTCTTGAGTATTTTAGGAGCTGAAAATCTTTCCTTTTCGGATATCTCGCATTGACGTCTTTGGATAACTCATCCAATGGTGGAGACCCCCTTCCTTAAAAATGTGCACTGGCAGCTATGGAGACTAGTGCTGTCTAGACCAATTTGGTACCAGCTCCTTCCTCTGTTATCGCCCTTGATCCTGTCCAACCTTAGAGTGAACTGCAATGGTCTGGGTACTTCTGGCTATGTGTTGCCTTGCTGGAGTTCTAAGTGAGATTTGTGTGTCCAAGGGAATTTGCAAGATACTTAACAACTAGCTAATGAAAATACAACAGGTACACACACATAGAATATGGATATGGCAGTACAAAAACTACAGGGAGAATTACAGCCTATAAAAACACCTACATTAAGAAAGTATACCTATTAGGAGGCAGAAGAACAGTACAAGATGTCAAAAGAAAGTTGTGTTTGTACAGATACAAGTTCTAGCATATCTGAAGATAGAAATTTGCCAGATACAACTATTAGAATGAAAAGGGCAGTAGTCTGGGATGGATTGGACATTAAACAAGGACCAGGTCACCCTACAATTATTAGAATGAAAAGGGCAGTAGTCTGGGATGGATTAGACATTAAACAAGGACCAGGTCACCCTACAATTATTAGAA
>JAIPMN010008715.1:0-11224 GCA_020650975.1 Apostichopus californicus | reverse complement strand
ATATGGAATTGTAACATGCTGATATCGAATTGTAACATGTTGATATCGAATTGGACACTTCACTTTCTTTTTCGACATTTATGGAACGTTTGGCTCTCCGTAGTATTGTACATCAGGGTATATCGTGAACTGCGGAGGGACTAACGGCAATAGAAGTTAGATTCCTTACTTAATTTCGCATGTGCAAGGTGAACCCCTCTCCCTTCCGTACCTCTATCCAGTAAGATTCCCCCGCCATTCATCCACTTGTCCGTGGGAATTGTTTAGGTGATATGTTTCTCGTCATCTTCTCTTTGAAGAAGGAAAAAAAACGACCAGCTCTCATAGTCACGGAGTTGTTGGTGAGGTTAGTCCACATTCACGTTTGACGGAGTCAAGTGAAAACAACTTCTTGAGGACGAGACACTTTATAATTAGAAGATAAACCACACAATTCGTTCTTTAAAAGAGTAAGTTCGTGAAGCTATACATAGACTGCAAAGATATGACAAACGAAGGAACGATATTTTCCCCATCTTCAGTATTGCGAAACTTTCTAGTGGGTCCTATAGGAAACTTAATTGTGGGTCCTAGGAAGCTTTATAGTGGGTCCTAGGAGTGATTTCATGATAACGCGGAGGTTAGATAGGAATTCACTCCCGTCACACAAATGAAACTATAGATCCATTATGATTGCGTGTATCTGAACATATATTCTCAACATATATATTTAAAGCACATAAAACACATAAATCACATAGATTCTTAAAATACCAAAGCTGCATAGCATGGAGGCGTTAAACAATGTGGTCGTGCGATGACCTTGTTGGTGATCTAAGTAAAATATAAGGAGAACGTGTCAGTTTATTGTTCTCATCAAACATAACAACTATATGCAAATTAACAGTTACTATAAGTACATTGTTTGAAGTTTTTTTTTGTTAATGTTGAATTGAACCACGAACACTGCTTTAAAGTAGCTTAGATATCGTGTTGATGATCTGTGCATTTTTGCTCTAAATCGTTCAACTCTTTACACAGACATTTACATTTCTTTCATCCAAATTTCGACGTTTTCCACTGAAAATGTCGCATTTTATTGGTGTTGTTGAAATTTTGACTGTTTTATTCGAATCTATCGGTAATTTTATTTAAAATTTCGACATTTGGGTCATTTCCATTGAAAATTATGACTATATCGAAATTTGAACTTTTTTGCCCTTTAAAACGTTGGCTTTTCATCTAAACATTAAGTTCCAAGTTAGAGAATTTGTTTCATTTCAAAAAAAATTGACCTATTCCTGGAAATAAAAATTATCACAGAAGTTTGATTTTAATATCAATATATAAAATTTACTTGAAGTTTAGGATTAAGGTGGTGAAGGAACGTTTAACAATTAGATCAATTGAAAGCTTGATGTTTCAGCAAACATTTCCCTTCGTATGTCGAATTTTGGAGCTTTTTATCGACATTTTTCTGACAATATAGTAGAAAATTTGACGGGTTATCGGCTCAAAGAATAATACCAAAATGATCATTGCATTCCCTGTTACTCTTTTTGCTAATGCCAAAGGTCCAGCTGAATAATCCAGCATTACCGTGGAGTGTGGGTCCCATTAGATAAAAAGTGGAGGAGTCGGACGGGAGAGATCTGCTATGTTGCCACCTCTCCATACGCCTCTTCCTACGCCTCTTCCTACGCCTCTTTTTACGACAAGGGACTTTTGAAGTTGGATGAAACGAGAATGACATTTTCTTCATTTGCATTACAGAAAAACACTGATAAATATAATAAATAATAAATGCATCCATTGCTGCCACTCTTACTGCTTCTAGTTTGTCTACTCTTTTGTCCATTTTTTAGTAAGTAAAGCATCAAACCAAAGAGCTTTGGCGTCTCTGCGAACCATGAAGATAACTGCGACCAGGGTTCCATGAACTGCTCTGAGCAGTGAAAATGCAATTCCGAGAAGCGATGATGGCCAGATGTGGTTCATTAATCCGACCCCACAGGTAATGCAGAGGGCAAAATATAGCTAAAAAATGAAAACAAGCATTACAAATCATTATATATAGGTTATATATAGGTTAATTATCTCTGCTTATACCAGTGGTAAGGAGGAGTGGGGGACCTTAAGGAACACTTTAATTTTATACCTGCAGCTGTGCATAGATAAATAACTGGAAAAAAATCGCTTTGAAAAGTCGTTTTCATTCTAAACGTTAGTAGGATACTCATCCATTCTAGCTGAGTATCCCAAACTTTATAGGCAGATGATTATTGTCGATTATCGGCATGTAAAGATAGTAAATGATATTAATGTAATATATATACAGATACATACATACATAGATGGATGGACGGACGGACGGATGGATAGATTATAACATCACCAGCCCGACAATAGCAAAAATAAGATATATGATATAAAGAAAAAATTAAAACTCACTACAAAATTGTCTTGAATTTCAGCTAAAAGCTCTGCATGGGCACCAGTAGCCTTTTGGAAATTAGTTTGTAACGGCTTGTGTTTCAGTAAAGCTCTGAAGGAATACACCAAGCAGAACACCGCATACAACATTACCATTCCAGCGGGAAATATCACCGTAACTAAGACGGCAAGATAACCGGCTACAAAGCAGTGGTCACCATCGCCATTGTATTGTATCACATGATCAGTCGGTGTACAGTGGCATTGGCTGAGGAAAACGCATATCAGTGTAAGAGCCAATGGCAATCCCCATGCGAGAAACATGTATCGCATAGTTTTGCCCGTTTCTCGAAAAGTGAATGGAGATTGAGTCAACTGTTGCTTGTACTTATACACCATCTTGTAGAAGGGTATACAAATCCACAGCCAGAATACATTCCAAATGTAGTGTGAACACATGGCGATAAGTTGGCAGATGACATCATGCTCGCCTAGAACACGATTCAGAAAGTGAAATACGTACGCCATCGACAACGTCATTATAAGGTTCACCCGACACCTTTCAGCTACGTTTCCAAGATGCTGTGAAAACTTGAAGAAAGTCAGTAAGGCCAAAAACGTCACTCCGACAGATATTGCGTAACAAATATCAGTAAATGTTTCAATTATTTCCGATATTACGTTGTTGTCATTATATGAGCAAATCCAAATTGTGTAGTTTTGATTCAAGTCAGTAGGTCTTTGTATGCTCGAAAATAAGTAGTCTGGAATAAGGAGTTTACTATCGAATGTTAGTTTGAGTTCATGGGCAGTGCTCGACGACGGTTCACTGTGAGAAAGTGAACAAGTAAGATTCGCCATCAGATCTCTCCAGCAAAGGTCAGAATCATTTGTAAAAGTACTGGAGAAGTATTCGACTGTTGGCTGATACTCATATGTAGCTACATTGATATCTGTCGTCATTTGACATAACTCTGCAGTCGATTCTACTCTGTCTTTCTCATAGGTGCACTGCGGCGTCTGCAGTAGAACGTCGTCTTCAAGACTGAGATTTATAATGGTGGCACCGCACTGATGGTATATAGTTTCTTTTGCATCGTTGGTTCCTAAAAAACCATCAAAGGCATTAAACACAATAAGCCAGTCAAATATGTTTTTGCTTGTAATTTTCACCGAAAACGGCCCAGTAGTTGAAACGTCTGAAAGAAGGCTGCACACAACGATTTTTAAAGGTTCCATAGTTTGACGTGCCAGAAAAGATTCCATACATTGATAACATTCGTGACTTTCTTTCGCTAGAATGATCTGAGGAGCATTGTGAGGCGCGATTCCCTCCTTGCACGAACCCTGGTGGTAAAAGTAACCGTAAGGACAACCAGAGAAACGGCATGTTTTCGCTAATGGGTCAAATATTTGCCACGGATGGCTGCAATTAGATGTCCCGCTATCAAAATCAATGAACTTATCAGAAGACAACAAGTTCGCGGCATTTCTCGCATCCCCAAAGACACACGTTCGATGCGGATAGTTCCCCGGGCATAAGTCCAAGGAACAGTACTCGGAAGGCTCACTGTAACTGTGAGCGACATCACAGCGTGCGCAATAGACGCTCTGGTAGGTCTTGAATTGCTTAAGGCGCACCATTACTGGAAAGTAATGGCGGGAACACTTGTTTGCCTCTTCACTCTCACAGTCACCACTGCAAACCCCACATTCTCCCTCGCCTTGCCAAAACTTGAAGCATGTTCTCGGAACTCCGATTCCAGTATCGGGAATTACAGCTTTATCTGTGATCGAGTATAAGAATGATGTGAAATTTTCCACAGGGACACGGTTACATATTGCACAATAACGGTTTCGGTAAATGACACCGTGGTCATCGTACACTGGTAAGTGACCTAGAACAGATTTTTGGCCTGCTAATTTACAGAGCATTGATATTTCAACTTGATACCATCCATCAGCACAGCTAGATATAGCATAGATATCTCTACTCAGAAAATTGGAGTCGATGCACGAGTACTGCTTCAAAGGAAATTTTGTTGGAAAGGTGCGAAACCGTGATGAATCTTCTTTAGCAGGCTGACAAAGGTCCTTGTAATCATCGCAGCAATCGCCAAAGAAGAGACAGACGGAGTCACAGTTACAGGTCCCGTACCATCCACCACATCTGTTTCGACACGTGTGATCACTGCCACAGATATATGTGTCATTATTGTACAGATCACTGGCTGTGGAGACATATATAAGTCGGAGTGAGGGGATAAGTGAAAGTGAAGAATAAATAGTAGAAACAAGAAGACCAATCGTAAGTTGGAGTGTGCACAACAATTGCATCGACCCCATGCATGGATACGCCAAATTAACTGAAGTATAGCATCCACTCATGTTTAAAGAGAAACATATATTGTCAATCATGTTGTATTTACAATATGAGGGAAGATGAAGTATAGAACAAAATGGAATTCGAAAAGACCACCTTGAATTTATCAGGATTTCGTGGAAGTGATGTAGTGAATGGAACGATACGTTGGACTCTGTGCAGGATGTTTGTTATTGTGATTTTGTCATTGCGCCTATATAGAATGTATGTACAGTATAATGAGTTGCCATTACAACAATTTCGGTGGAGCTAGTCAAAAAGAACACGGAGTAAATGACAAAATTGTTGACTCTTTAATGTTTGGCATGGAGCGCCAATACAGAACAAGTGCCATAGGCGGAACGGTGAACATGAACCCTTGCACGGACTGGATTTTGGTCATTGGTAATGGTTGTGTGCTTTATAATATATCAATTAAAATCCTAGCAAATCTTACAAGAAGAGAATACAAAAAGTGATGATCAAGGCAGAGATATTGATGAGATGGTGATGATGATGATGATACCGATTACCGACATTAAAGATGGCATTGAAGATTATATTTCTCATTATGCATTCTCAGCCTATTGGTAATTGGCAACAGATACTTACTTATTGCACATGTGACCCACGCTAGTCGATTGACTGCTGTAAGGTACTCTGGTTGGCCTAGGCATGATTTGAATGTTTCGTTCCTGTGTTTGCCGTTACAGACGACTTGTCTCCTAATGACTGAGAATGATTCGTTAAATGACGGCAAATGGCGTCTGTCGGTCGAAGCACAGTATCTCAAGTTCAGTTCGCAGCACACTACCGTACCATCTCTGAAATCCCAATGTGGAGTATCACCGTTAATGAAGAACCACTCCGACTCGTACCGTATTTGGACAAAACCTTCGCTCGCCAGAATCCCCCCATACAATCTGATGGAGTAACTGGATGTATCTGTGCCATGAATGGAACCATAATAATCATAATCATAATAATCAGCGGTTATATTTACGATGCTTAAGCGACCACAAATATGGAGAAGACCGCAAGAGCTTAGGGATGACAACTTACACGTCGGGTGGCTTCCGATTCAACATTTTAACTCAAATGTGGAATCTTTTCAATTTACAAAGTCATATCAGATGGGAAAACCGTAGATTGCTCTTGGATGCAAAACCCTACCTTACTATGACCCGGCTGGGTATCGAACCTGGCACCTCCCGATTGCTAAGCCTCATTGCTTCAAATGCCGCCACCTTTATCCACTCGGCCACAGGCACCGGTATAGTTTACATTCGTACAGTTACATTCGCATCTCCACGTGCTTCTAATTTTGACCGACACTTGTGAGCCCATTTGATTGAAAGTGTCTGAGTTCATAATAATCTACAAGTTTGAAGAAATGTTCCGTTTGTCTATGGGAGGGGACCTCTTCAAATGTAGGTGAAAATATTAGGTTGTGTAGAATGAATCCAATGGACACTGCGGCTTGAACATTTAAGAGAACTAAGTAACTGAATCAAACATTCTCAGAAGGGATACTCCCTCAGTAGAATTATTCGTGGTTATGGCCTTTACAGTTTTAGTGATATCGAAGTTCCATTGCTGAATCCAAGGCGGCTCTTAAAATAGCTGCCTTGCCAGGCTGGGGTGGAAGCGGGGTGGGGGGACTGGTGACATTGTCAGAACCGCGCTATATCGACGTAGTGTTATTTCTAGTGACGTAGCGTAGCGTTATTTCATAGTGTCATTTCTCTACACTTTCAAGATGAAGCGCCTCAAAAACTGCTTATAGAAATAAATGTATGTATACTCCATTCACAGTTAAATGTAACATACTGCACAGTAACGCACATCGCGAGTATGTAGGCTATAGGTGTTCTAGTTATTGATCGTCTCAACCGAATCATCGGTTGAAGACTATATCACACGTGTTTATATTCCGTCAATATAGGCCTGTTGCTATATTACCCCAACACGATTTCAGGGGTGTTCTTTCTGTGAGATATATGAATGAAATACATTCTAATACTTACTTAAACAGCGCACGTAAACACGATTTCCTGTTATGACGTCAGCAGCTAGCTTTTCATTAAAGGAAAGATGGCAGTCATTCATGGATGTTTCATTTCCGTGACATTCCAGTTTTAATGTATACAATTCTCGGTCATCCTTGCCTTTGATTCCATGGATTATAGGCTCAAAGTCCAGGCCAAGTTCCCTGTTGGTGAAGAAAATTATTCTTTTTCAGGATATGGTTGGACCACTTGGCTTTCCAATCAAATACACAGAAAGAAATAAGAACTGATTTTTATAATATAACTGAAGGCATATTGTGTACTCTTTGCCTGTGTAGTAGATCTCAATTGTATCAGCGCCATGCGTATAGCAAGCTTTCTCGGTGGAGGGGCAGTGCATATTGCTGGCTTTTCTTTTGGAAAGGAGGTTTTTTTTTTGCACATTCCCGTTCACTACATAGAAAGGCTGTCTGTGTGAAGTCGAAGATTACTTCTAAATCACTTGCTGCTGGGGATTTTCTTTAGGAGGGGTGGATGTAACGACCGAGATATTACCTGCATAGTACCATGGATTCGGTGTCATTGAACAAAGTATCCACAGCTGTGTACCATTTCCCATTCGTATGCTGTACTTGAACGAAGCCTCTGTTAGGCTCGTTTCCAGCCAGACGTGTCTTGATCTTGAAATCATCTGGAACTTAATCAGAATAATAAAAAAAACGTGATATTATTTATTCATCCCTATATATAACTTCGCACCCCCTTGGGACATGCCTCGCATGCCAGGTTGAGAACCGCTGCCCTAGCAAACTTAAAGAGCTCTAGTAGTCGTAACAGACTAAATACACTACTATATCCTCCTTCTTGTTTACTTACCAGAAGACAGGAGGCACTTATTTCCATAATGCAAGAAATACCTAGGACATTGCAGCACTCGGCAATTTTTCACGAATGGGTCATAACTTTCCCCGTCTTCGTTTGAACATATTTTGCCAGCCCTCTGTCCATATCGATCCAGCTCCGAAAATGAAAAATTCAGACGGGTAGAAGCCAGTGTTCTTTCTGATTTAGGATTGACAAGTCTACCACAAGGTAAATGTCCGTCTATATGGCATCTGTAGTTTGTGTAAGTAACACAAGGTCCAGCTCCTTCCGGTGGGGGCAACCCCTGCCCACCAAGCAAACCTGAACACAGTAAGCAGTCTGCGTTACGGAAACGTATATTTTCTCCGTCATGCAAGGTACTAATCGGAGCGAAGTAAAGGTCACATTTAGCTGAAGATTGGGTTATAGATGCGTCAGAAGACGGTCTCTGACACGAAGTCGATCGATTCCAAGTGCTCACACAGAGACGCGCTTTACCAAGTTCAGAGTTGGCGCTTGGTTTATATAATCTACCAATTGGGAGTCTAACTTCAAATACGGTATCGTACAGTAAGGGTTCGCCTGGCGTCGAAATTACGGAAATTGTCCAACCCTGAACGTCTGTGACTTTTCTACCGTGGCATATGGCGCAATACACGTTACTAAACACTAGCCCGTTTTCATCGTACACTGGTGTCCGTAGAAACATATCTTCAAGATGTGTAGAATTATGTTCACAGTATTGCACCGTTCCAGGCTGATTGAACCCTGGTGGACATTTAGATATTAAAATGTACGCATCGTTTTCTGTGATCAAGCCGGTCTTTATACATTCGTATGACGGCAGAAGGTTAGGGTCAGAGTATTTTGAATGCGTTAGTTCCTGTATTTCAAAATCGTCTTTGCTTGTGCAAACATCGTCGTAGTCAAAACAGCAGTCATGAAATTGGACGCAGGCCTTGTCGCAGTTGCAACCTTCGTTTCGTTTCCATTTACCGCACTGATTAAGGCACGTATGATCTGATCCACATAGGTACGACTCACTGCCTAATATTTCTATATCTGAAGTGAATTAAAAGAAAGAAAACGGCCTCGTCATCTCATTGATTTACATATAAGACTACGTCACACGTAAATATGGATCGAGGTGATATCGTTCTTTTACGAACATGCAACTAAAGACCTACCAATGGAGCAACTCATCCACGCTAAACCGTATGCTTCAACGTCACACTGATCTTCCCATGACATATCACAATCAAGTAATTGCAATTCGTTAAACCCACAATACAGATTTGCAGAGATGACGTCACTAGACACATTCCCGGATGTGGATTCGTCGTAACCCCAACGTGAGCAGATCTTGTGACCAAGTTGTAGACACACTACGTGGCAATCACGCGCATCCCACTGTGCACCTCCACAGAAGCCCTTCCATTCGTCATCCGGATCACACCTTATTTGTAGTATACCTTCCGATGAAACTATTCCGCCGAATAAACGTAGTTCCACGTCAGTTACATCTACAAGAGGAAAGAGATGACAATTCTCAAGAATCATGTCTTTGAATTTAGTGCATGTTTCCCATCGATCCGTCCATCTTCCTATGCATCCATCTGTCCCTGCTTCTATATCTAAATCTCAAACAAATTGTGTCATGGTGTCACTGAAGGGACATTTTATCAACGTGTTAAAATAACACATACTATACGATATTAGTATTTAAGCACTTCATGCCGGGTTCCTATCTGCCTAAAGAGTGATGTTACACTGAGTTTAAGCGTGTACATTAAACTGTAAGATAATCTGTATCGGCACTGTTTTAAAGAGGCAAGTCACTTCATGTTATTTCAAGATGTTTTTTCTTTTGTTAAGCACGAAAAAAATACATGACATGTTTACGTCACAACGTGTACGTAACATGATAGAAATCGATATATATTATAACAGAGTTGATATCATCGTGTTTTAAACATTATCCTGAGCTCATGCTCAACTTGTAATCAGTTTGCACATGCGTGGAAGGATAGAAAGCATGGCCTCAATAGTCTCAATTATATTTGGTTGACCCCTTGTAAGAACACCTGGCAGGAATATTGTAAAACCCCGTGTAGCTTTACAACTATTAAATGTTAGCAGATTCCATGGTCGTATTCCATAGCAAGACATGTGTTAGAACAAGATCACTGTCCTCATGTGTAAAACGATTCTAATACTTGCTTATGTGCAGGATCCTTTCGTATACCCTAACACGTATAGGTATAGGTACCCTAACACGTTAGGTTCGTATACCCTAACACTTAAAGTGTTACAAGAATAGTACTGAACGCTTCCAAGAGATTAGTATGAGCAGAGTGAAGTAAATAATAATAATTTTTTTTAAGGATAATATTATTTCAATGGTAAGTAAACGCAATTAAGAATTCCTGAATTTCAGATAAAAACCCATTTTATAAGTCAGCTCCCTTATCCCCTCCCACTCCCGCCCCGCCCCCACCCTTACACGGATCTGAACATATACTATGGTTAGGTCACAAATTACGGAAGGTGTGTCTCAAATAATATTTGCTGCAGAGTATAACCTAAACACAGAACACCTTGCACCCTTGTACACAAAACGTTGATCATTAAAGTGTTCACATCGGGTTGTATTTCCATATTTTGACAATAATTACTATACTTACTAACGCACTGCAGTAGTGCATACTGCGTGCTGAGTAATGTCACGGTTGGTGTCCATACGCAGAAAGACAGGGCTGGTTCAGTTCCCATACATTGAACATATTGGTTCAGATTGGTCAGTGGATTATCTCTTCCTTCATCGGTCACTTTCATTCGACAAACATGGTCGAACCCCAGTTGCCTGCAATCAATTTATCTGCACTGTTAACAATAATGTCTTGGCCAAAATAGTATGCCCAACTTTTTGCCCAACGTTGGTCACTATATACCAGCAACTCACAAAATGATATAGTAAAAAAGACCAACTATGATGTTTTTTCTCCTTCTTAAACTGTTAAGCTTGTTGGACATAGCTTGCCCAACGTAATTGGGTAAAGCAAACTTGTATAACGTATGGAGGGGGTCTGCCCGATATTCATAAGGTCCGCTATTCATAAGGGTCATTGTTCATAAGGTTCGTTATACATAACGTGCATTTTTTCGATAAAAAGGTTCGCTATTCATAATAGAAATAAAGGTTCGTTATTCATAATAAAAAGGGATCATAATTCATAAGGTCCGGTATTCATAATGGAAACAAAGGTTCGATATCTATAATGGACAAAAAGGTTCGTTATTCATAATGGGACAAAGGGTTCGATATTCATAATAGAACAAAGGGGTTCGTAATCCATAATAGACAAAAAGGTTCGTTATTCATAATAGGAAGAAAGGTCCGATATTCATAATGGAGCGAAGGGTCCGTTATTCATAATGGGAAAAAAGGTTCGTTATTCATAATAGGAGAAAGGGTCCGATATTCATAATCGATCAAAGGGTTCGTATTCCATAATGTGAAAAAAGGTTCGTTATTCATAATAGGAGAGAAGTGCGTCATACAAGTGCAAAAGACGTC